>JAVHJQ010001538.1:0-12510 GCA_031306095.1 Pyricularia sp. CD86 | reverse complement strand
CCTTTGCCTTGACCATCCCAAGTGTTCTCAAGCTAACTCCCAACTCGCGCCAAATTCAGGCCTACAACTCCGTCTTCAACGGCGACCCCTCGCCGCGCCTGGTCGGCAACTTCCCGCTGCTGCCGCTGCGCACCAAGACTCGCGGCCCGGCCTACACGCTCCCCTACCCGAATCCTCCCGTACCGCTCAACGACGCGCCCGAGCCCGACAGCGAGAGCTACGACATCCTGGACGAGGTGCTGCTGCTCTTTCGCGCAAACACCTTCTTCCGCAACTTTGAGATCCAGGGCCCCGCAGACAGGGTCTTGATATATGGCATCTTGTTTGTGAGCGAGTGCTTGACAAAGATCAAGCCGACCGCCGGCGTCCGCGACGCGACCAAGGATGTCCAGAACCTAGCCCTCGACAACAACTTTGCCATCCCTGGCGACCCAGGCTTTCCGCTGAACCAGGTGAGCTGATTTGCTAGTTTAGGGATGCCTAGCATCTGTGGGGGGTAATTTACTGACTGTCAATTGAAAGATGTACGAAGCACCACGCGACAGACAAGACGCTGAGCTGCTACGTCAATACATGGCGCAATGCAGGCAGGAGTTGGCAATTAGATTATTGGCACGAGTGTACGAGGAGGGTGGTGACGGAAAGCCGAGCAAGTGGTGGTTGAGCTTTACGAAGCGCAAGTTCATGGGAAAATCACTTTGAATTGGGACTGGAGCCTCAAGCAATGCGGTGTGCCTGTGATCGCTGAGCGATTCCTCCTAATGAACATTTACCGAAGACAAAAGTATCCAGGATTGGGAATGATGGTCTTTGCGGTGTAAATATTGCAAACAATCAGCATAAATGGAATGCCGAATTCCAGGTTGGCCCATCTGTGTACCCTTACATGACATTCACCCATGTTTTCATTTAGCATGTTTGCAGTAACATCCATGAGGGGTATCTAATGCAAATTAGGTTGGTCAAATAGAAAATCCCCGCATACTAGGCTTCTCTCTTTTGCTTCTTCACAAATTTTCCCCTTGCCTCTACCTTGCCCTCGGCAGGTATAGCACGCCAGCCCGTCAACACATAACCTTCAGCGCCACCCCGCGATGTCATCAATGGATGCGTTCGGTTCGGCAACACCTGCCACTTGCGCACCCGGCTCGTCTGTATGCTGACACCTAGGAGCAGCGTTGGGTTGACTGGAAATTCGTCCGTACCCTCCTTGCGCACCAGCTTGGGCGGCCCAGGTGTTGCAGAGGCCGAAGTCTCGGCGCCACCTTCTGGTTCCTGCTTCTCATCCTCATCGGCGCATGACATCCATGCACCTCTCCTTGCTACACTATAGCAGTCTGCCAACCTCGTCAGCGGCTCCAGGGTTGGCGAATAGACGGCCACAGGGGCTCCGCCGGCCAGTAGTGGAAGTGTATGTCGCAGGATTGAGACTGGATCCATGGAGCTGGCAACGACTAGGCCGGAAAAGTTACCGCCGCGGGCAGTCTCGACTATATGGCGGATTCGCGCCCATCTTCTGCGCTTGCGGTGATAGTTTCCGCGCCTGTTGGCTTTCCACGTAGCCATATCCTCGGCCGAGACTATGGGTGGTGGCGTTGAATATGTCGTATCGGCTTCGGGATATATGAGTTGAAGCCATGTCAAGGTAAGTAGATGTGGTAGGAGGGGGTGTGGTGGGTGGTTCGGATTCGTAACGTCATATCCATATTGTCGTAGGTACGAAAGGTTGGCTTGTGAGTTTTGATGTACAAGTGTGATGGTATTCGATGTGGAGAAAGGCACCTGAAAGTCGTGTGGCCGTTTTAGTTTTGGACGTATGGGCTTGTTGGCCTTTGCTGTTGAGGCTCCGTTTTCTGTGGCTGTTTCTCCTGTCGCATCGACGGAGGATTCTGTCTGGCCATTTTCTGAGGAAATCACCCCATTACTGGTGGTATCAATCTCCATCTTGTCTTCTGACAAAGACTCCCTGATACCGTTTGGTGTCGGCTTTTCAGCAGCCTCGGCGCTTGTCTCATCGCCCTTCTTGGGGTACAAGATGCCCATCTTCTCGGCAAGAGAAGCGACAAGCAGACCACCCGTGTCATCCACGACAAGCCACCGACCAGCTTCTGGCAATGTTTGCTTCTCGCCCTGTTCCCACCTCTCTCGTACCGTCTGGTCATAATCCGCCGGGAGATCCACAGGATCAGTCGCATCGATAGATCCAGGGGTATCGTCGCCAGGTCCACCATAGTGAACATTTGCCCAACATGCCAGCAGCGCGGCCATTTCGTCGCGCATCTCCATGATCTTGTTACCTGCGTCCTTGTCCTCAAGTAGATATTGGCCCATCTGGATGGGGTCGTACGGCAGGACTGTGAAGCGCCGAATGTACTTGCGCGTTTTTAAAAGCTTGTACTTGGACAGAGAAAACTGAGTCTTGAGGTCCAGAGCCGTGTGACGTAGCATGAGCTTCGTGATGAGCTCCTTGCCAGCACCAGCACCCTCACGCTTCAGTGCCTCGATCTCCTCCATGGTAAGAGTTTGCCGCGCATCCTCGTCTATGAACTCCTGAGTAGATCGCGCGACTACCTCGTCCTTGCCCGTATCGACAACGGTGTATTCAACATCTTCTTCGGCAAGCAGAGGTGTGCCAGACTCGGCATCGACGCCCGCAGCTTCTTCAGCTACCGTGTCTGCGTACAGCTCCGTGTGCGGGACGATACGTATTCGGTGAAAGGATTCATCGGGTCGCTTGTCTTCAAGTTCGTACGTGACGTGATATGGCCTCTCGATGATGAGATTGCTTGGGAATGAGCCATATTTCCCCAGAGATATAGTTCTAATTGCGATTCAAGTCAGCTTCATCCCGAGTAGCACTGCTAGGGTGTAGGCGTTGTCTTGCAGAGGGATTGGCATACGTGTTTGGTGTTACTTGAAGGACTTTGATGCTATCTGAAGGTAGCCTCAATGCCACCCAAGCATTGGCTTCAATCAGCTCGTACATGCTGAGCTGGAGAGGTGGCTCTAGGGTCGAGTTAAAATGGTTGCAACTTTCTAATTACTGACCAAGAGTCAATGCGCGCTCCGAACTTTTGGCGGCGGGACAATTTTCTGCCAATGCCCGCATAAGGCGGTGAGGGGAGGATGGGCTTGTTACTGAAATTGATCTCCTTACAGCTTGTTCAAGCTTCAGCCGTCAAGGTTGCGATTGAGGGATGCAACAGATATTATTCATAATTATCTCGTTATAATGTGCGACATCTTTCAATCTCACTTCTCGATTGCCTATATCTGGAGATGTGCGCGGACACTTTGCTATTCTAACATCATTTTGCTGACTCCGTCTTGCTTGGCCTTACCATGGGAACTGACCTGCTTTCGCCTTTAGGCTGGCCGATAAACCCACAGCGCTCATAAAGCGAGATGGCCTTTACCGTCGCGTCTAGGTATGTTTGATATCCCAATTCGTCGGCTTCTTTTGTCACTGCGCGTACCAATTTTTCTCCCAGTCCCTTACCTCTGCAAGTGTCGCGGACTGCCAAAGTGTCGAGAACTGGGACACGACAAGTTGTAAGAACATGCCCCTTGCGATTCTACCCATGGACCACTCGTTCAACCACAATAGAAAAGGCTGCAGAATTTACGGAATGCACTCACATATGTGGGCGATCTCACCCATATACTTGTGGTTGTTCTGAACCTGCGGCTCAGCCCATGCCACAATCATCTCTCGGGTTACCGATGGCGGCAACTCAGTGACTCGGTCCAACCAAGGGTTAATCCCCCCAGGCTGCACGATCCACCATAGCACCATCCCCACGAGGTTCCCTGGTCATGTTAAATATATGAATTGATGGGAAAGAAACAGAAAGTATTTCATGGCACTCACCAGCCTCGTCTTTCGCAGTGAAAATTCGCGATTGCGGCGTGTCAGGCTTTGGATTGAGGAAGCCGGTGAAGGTAGCCTCCCAAAATTCCTTGACATCCGGTTTGCGAGGGAACAGCCTTTCCGAAGCCTCACTACGGAAGGCTGCATCAAATATTTCAACCAGGGTCGGCACCTCAGTGGGCGTTGCCGGCTGGATGGTGAATGCGGCCGTAGAAGTTGTCATGGTCGCCGCAGAGTTGGTGGCGTAAGGTGAGATTGCGGTGCTTTGGGGAATCCAAGCCCAGAAATACAGGCATCATTTGACGATATGGAGCTTATATACAAACCCCAGGGATAACGGACACGGTGGTCCCGGCCCATCGGGAAAGCTCGAATTCTATCTAGGTGGCCTACTTGCTTACCTAGTGGGTAGAGATCTAGGTAGTATTACAGGGTTTACCTCCCACCTTGTACTAGCCTGGAATAATAAGTCTACATGCTTAACGAAGAAATGAACGCGCATATGCTGATATATCCTACGCGTCGAGGAGCTGTTCTCTCACAAACTGTTGTTGGTTGCCTAATTAACTTACCCATGTTGCCACCTTAACTAGCAATCCAGCTTCTTAATTCGGCATTTTCTAGGCAACCGTCTAGTAAAGTCAAGCATTAGAAATGCATGCCCAAGGCATCTTACGCGTTCCATAGCACATATCGATAAAGTCTACTGATAACGTTGATGCAAGTATCAAATGATACCCCGACGACGGCTATCTACTCCATTATTTCGGAGCGCAAGGTTGACGCCCCGCTTCAGTTGAACTTGAGACCGATCTCGGGTCGGATACTCCAAAGTCCAAACTCGTTTATTTCCCCCGCCCACCAATGACGTGCGTGCGCGACACCTTGCTATCATTACTAGCGTACCTTGGGAATCTTAGCTAAAGCTTAAAGCTTAGGCCAACGGTTGACGCAGCTCCAGTTTGTCCGTTCATGCACGACAGACACTTTTTGTCAACAAGGTAATCGCTCTGTCAATTATCCATATCATCTATCATGGAAGAAAAAACACGCTTGCGTGAGCAGGAATTGCCCCTGCCAAACATTAAACAGTCGGGCTCTGCCGTTGAGAAAAAACAACGCCGTCGCAGACGATGGGCAGCCTCAGCTCTTCTAACCAGCCTCGCCTTGATGGCGTGGACGCACTGCGGCAGCGGTCCTCTCTTGGCAGGCCGCAACCCGGTCCAGAAACAACCGCAATGCGCGCAGGTCGCGCCTCTGCGGCCTAATGCCACCACCACAAAGCTGGATGAGATGGATGGCTATCTCAAGTCGTCGGCTTTCAAGGACGTCAGCGCAGCTCGTCTCTCGGGCGCCGTTCGCATCCCGACCGTGTCGTATGATGACCTGAGCGAGGATGTCTCGGCCGACCCCCGATGGAACGTCATGCCGCCGTTTGTTGAGTATCTGGCCAAGACCTTCCCGCTTGTGCACGAGAAGTTGGTCCTGGACAAGATCAACACCCATGGGCTCCTGTACACCTGGCAGGGGTCCGAAAAGTCCCTGAAGCCGACCTTGCTCATGGCCCACTACGACGTCGTCCCCGTTGCCAACGAGACCGTTAGTTCATGGACGCACCCGCCCTTCAGCGGACACTTCGATGGTCACTACGTCTGGGGTCGGGGCTCTATGGACTGCAAGAACACGCTGATTGGCATCCTTTCTGCCGTTGAGGCGCTGCTTGAGGCGGGCTTCTCCCCGCGCCGTACGGTCCTGCTCTCTTTTGGCTTTGACGAGGAAATTTCTGGTGCTCGCGGCGCAGGTCATCTGGCGCCGGAGATCTTGTCACGGTACGGCAAAGATGGAATCGCCATCCTCGTCGACGAAGGAGCGGGCATGACAAAGACATGGGGCACCGCATTTGCACTCCCCGGCGTCGCTGAGAAGGGGTACATGGACGTAGACGTCGCGGTGCGCATGCCCGGCGGCCACTCTAGCATCCCTCTCCCGCACAACGGCATCGGCGTCATGTCCCAGCTCATCGTGGCGCTCGAGGACAACCCGTACTCGCCACGCCTGAACGACGAGAACCCCTACCTCAGCCTCCTCCAATGCGGAAACGACCATGCCGAGGACTTCCCCAAGGGTCTCAGCAAACTTCTCGGCAAGCGCGGCAATGGCAGAGGCCACTGTCGTAAAGACCCCTTGGCCGAGGAGGCCGCCAAGGCCGGCGCCGGGACAAAGTTTCTCTTCACGACGTCGTTTGCGCCCGACATCATCCACGGCGGCGTCAAGGTCAACGCGCTGCCGGAGCGTACCGCCCTGCGGATAAACTACCGCATCAATGTCGGCGAGACGACGGCACAAGTTCGCGACCGCCTCAAGCACCTGGCCGGCAAGGTGGCTGCACGCCACAACCTCACGCTCAACGCCTTTTCGCACGTGCCGACGGGCAACGTGGACGAGCCGGACAATGATGAAGAGGAGCCGTCGTCCATCACGCTGCGAGTGCGCCGCGCGCCGCTCGAGCCGGCGCCCGTCACGCCCACCTCGGTTGATGGCGTCACGCCGTACGCGGTGCTGTCGGGCACTACTCGGGCGCTGTACGGCGAAGAGCTTGTCGTTGCGCCGTCGCTAATGACGGGCAACACGGACACGAGGTACTACTGGGACGTGACCAAGCACATCTTCCGGTACATGCCGGCGTTTGAGCTCGAGTCCACGGACGACTTTATGGATGGGATCCACACCGTCAACGAGAAGGCGAGCATCGGCGCGCATGTCAACGGTGTGACTTGGTTTACTATGTTTATCAGAAACATGGATGAGGTTGAGTTGGAGTAGCTTTTTCTTTTTGCCTCTTAACGGTAATTATCGAGAAGAATGAGGCACGAGATTGGACTTTTGTAAACTAGGTGGGTACGATAACCTGGAATAAGAACTTTTTGCCGGTCTATTTTTTTGAGGAAAGCTGCAATAAAACGATATAGTGGTATCAAATATAGGTATTCACCCAAACGCCGTGCTCCAGGCACCCAACAAATCTGCCTGGTACAGGAGTTGCTGACTTGGAATATACAAAAGAAACAAGAAAGAAGAAGAGAAAGGACGACTTGACAGAAAAAAAAAGAAAAAAAAAATCATATCATAACAATGCCATTATAAAACCCACAGCCAACATCGCAGCCGTGGTGCTCCACAACCCGGGAGCCTCCAACACGAATCCCGAATTCTTCTTGTCGCCCGGGCCCTTGCTGTCGCCCCCACCTTGGGACTCTGGCGGCGGCGTGACGGCGACAAACGTGCCCGTGACGGCGGTCGCGTTGGCCGGGAGGGTAAAGTTGGCATACGCCGGGACGGTGGCCACCTGCGGGCTCGGCACCTGGGTCAGGTTGACGGGGGTGCCGGTGGGCGCGACGGGGGCGACGGTCGGGGGTTGCGTCTGCAGCGCCGGGAGCGTAGTGACGCCGGGGCATTTTATGGTGCTGATGGTCTCGACGTGCGTCGCCACCACGGTCTGCTCGAACCGCGGCGGGCAGTTGATCTCGGGCACGGCGCACGTCGTCAGCGTGTAGACGGACGACACGGTCGTCGACTCGGTGACGCGGGCCGTGGTAGGGCACGCCGCGCCCGCGCCGCCGTCTCTGACCTCGGGCGTGGTGGCGATGAACCGAGGGGTGGGTTTGTTTTCGCCCATGCAGATTGTCGTGCCGGCGGCGAAGAAGGTCGTGGTTGCGGATGGTCCCTTTTCAAAGGAGAGGGTGCCGATGGAGCCGCCGGCGCGGGCAAAGGCGCCGCCGTTGGAGTCGACGTCGATGAAGAGCGCGTTCTTGCACGTCGACGACGACCCGCCCACCACGGAGCCGAGCTTGGCCTCGACCACGGTCAGTTGCGCGCCCACGGCGGCTTCGAGGGTTATCTGGCCGGGGAAGTCGTCCGGGCCAAATGTTCCGCTCATGCCGGCGTTCACTTTCAAGCGCAGGGCGGCGGTGATATTTACTGAAGAGTCCGAGGTTGCGAGTGGGAGGAGGGAGAAGTTGACTCGTGGTCTAAAGACTGTTAGTACGGGCCGCTCTGGGAAGAAAAGGGAACGTGTTGAGGAGTCATAGCCACATACGCTGTGCGAACCTGGCCGGTTAGGTTGAATGCATCCCGTTTTGTTGGGTTGAAATCAAAGTCGGCCTCAAAGCCAACTTGTTCACCGTCTGGTATTGAAATTTGGAAGCCACCGTTGGCCTGAACCTTGCCGGTCACCTGCAGGATCAGGTCCATTGAGATTCCAAAGTTGGCCGACAAAACCTTTCCTGTGACGTTGGTGGAAGGGCCAAAGGCTGTGCCGAGACCGATGGTGTAAGTGCCAGAGCCGCTTGCAAACAGCGACAGGTCCATATAGGCGCCAACATTGTTGAACGTCAAGAGATATTGGATACCATCACCGTCCGTGAAGCTGTCGTCGAGCGCCGCAACGACGTTGCCGTACGTCTTGCAGTCGGCGCACTGCATGGTCAGGCTGAACCCGCCGCTGACGGCTTGAGATATGGGCACAGGGATAGGGGCTACCGGGATCCTGGGTGAAGACCCTTGCCATTCTCTTTGATGGATGTTAGTGCATCATTACCAACAAAATCTTATGCTGGATCCAGAGCTACTTACGCTGAGAAGAGGGTGGCATTTTGCTTCTGCCAGTCCAAAGTGTAGGTCTTGTTCTTGAGAGCCCTGCGCTCGATGAGGTCTGAACGCCTCTCGATAGGTACTAAGTGGTTCCTCCTGACGAGCTCCCTCACCGGGATGGGGCCGTCGTAGATAGGGTCTCTGCGCATAACCTGAACATCCTGTGCAGGAACAGCCGTGCCGACGACCAGAGCCGCGGCGGCAGAGGCTAACAGGACCGAGAGCTTCATGTTTGTGGCTCTCTGTGAAGAAACTCGGGGAATAACAAGACCGGAGTGGGCCGAGCAGAGGCCTTGACAAACGTAAAGGCTATGATTTTAGAAACGAAGCCCCGGACGGAAAACAGAGCCGATAAAAATTGAGTGATGACGGTGGCGCAGAGTACCCAAGACATTCTGCCCATATTTCTCCGCCATCATGGGGCGGCACGGTCCATGATATTTATCTGACAAGACGAGATTTGACATGTGTGCAATCCTGGTGTTGGAAGACCCTTCTTTCGGCTCTTCAAGGGGGTAGGTATCATTCGATACGGATGTAAGCGAGCATCAGACAGTAGCAACTCCAAGTCCCCCAATCGAGACCCTGGTCAAGGGTCGGACAGGGGTTAATTTCTTGAACAGGCATGAGGCTGAGGCAAGCAGGCACCCGCTTAGGGGATTGCTCTGCCACTTGCCTGCGGTCAAAACTAACACCAACGACAGTGGGATGACATCCAATTCCATCCTTGAGAATTGCAGGTTCTATTTGAGACTTTTCCCGGGTACTGTTGCAGCACATTTGTGTATGTTGGTTCGGTCCTGTCGCAATTTGGTAGCGATGATACTCCTGGGGCATTATCCGACTGTGTAGCGAAATGATTCACAATTAGGTCTAGGGTAAGACTAAACAATGCTGATGGGTTCTAGGATACGTGGAATTTATCTCGCGATTCAAAAAAAAAAAATATCGATTTTTCCAATGCTAATCCTCAGATGTTCTCATATTTTAAATTTCCTATAAACATACCACAAAGATTTTGGATTAGGAGACGGTGTGTTCAACAAAGCACAGCCCCAGGCTGCTGAATCCCACTTGAATGCGATGCAGTTTTCTCTGTCGCAAAACCGCCAAGAGCCCAGGAGGAATCAACCAGACCACCCTGACTAGCGCGGCCACCAATAAGGGCTTGCTTACTATTACCTACCCCCGTTATCCACCAATTCGAGCCCTATGGGGATGGGCTAGTGCGCTGATTTGCAACCATATCTCAACAGCATTTGGGTGCGACTGGAACCATATGTGCATCGAAACGAATACTCGACTCGTGCAAGCACACAATTACCCGAGCGTGTTGTATGTTTTTGCTTACCCCTAGGTCAGATCCATTACATTATGTTTGTCGTTACAAAACACATCCGTAGACACACCTAGGTGAGCGAATCCATGTTTGTCCACTCTGGTTACATTGGTTTCGCCAGGGCATAAAAAAAGACCGGATTTAAAAGTTTCAGGGCCATAGCTGCCAAGTATGCAAGGGACGTGCGTGAGCAACAACAAGCCTCGGAGGGATTGTCCAAGCCACTCCGGTTGGGCTGCTGGAGAACAAGTCAAAATCTAAAAATAGATGCGCATCCGATGTTCTCTGCCGCGATTTACAATTGCGAACCTAGTATTTTTGTTCCCGGATGCAAGATCGCCGTGTCTTATCATCAAGGGTTAACGGAAAGAAACCAGAGTTAATAGTTAATGTATTGATTCGTACCAAAATTCTTTACTTACCTACAAAACATTCCGTTTCTTTTGGGTAGCCACATATCTCTCAACCTATCTACCTATCTACCTACCTACCTACCTACTTACCTAGGTACTTAGCTATACACTTTCAATGCCCCAACAAGTACTTAGCCCGGGCTCGGCGCTAAAACACGGTGGGCGTAAATAAGACTCAGAATATTATGAGAGAGATGTATTAAACCCGATAAAGCTACAAGACGTAAATTTTCGATATTTGCACCAAATTGGTAAAACTTGGTTTAGACCTAAAAGTACTTTCCACTTTACCAAGGCAATTCCAATCAAAGGTCAAGGTCGCACACGAACCTGCACCGCACCCGACCGCTAGCCTTACCCACGTGATGACGTGACGCCCCCCCTCCAAAATAGGCAGCAACGTCCCGAATTAGGGAATGCCAAACGCGCTTCATCGCGAAACTGAAGCTGTTTGTATGCTCTTGAAAGCAGTTTCCTTTAATCGAATTTCAGCTTTATTTCAGTTTCCAAACCTGATACCTGCCTACCTACCTTAGGTACCTAGATAAACAATCGATCGTCAACTCCCTAGTCCTCAATTCAATCTTGCTCCCCAAACCACTCCCAACCAAATCTTGTCCTTTGAGCTCGCCTCCAAGATGCCCAAACTTTCTGACATGCCGACTGAGATCCTCTGCCAGATCTCGCGGCAGCTCAGCACCACAGATCTCGGCAACCTGCGACTCACAAACAAAAGATACGAAGCAGCCATATTCAAGCCGTTTATGCGCGAATTCTTCTCCAAGAAGCAATTCATGTTCACCGAGCCTAGTCTACAGGCTCTAATAGACATCTCACTTCACCCGCAATTTGGGAAAGAGATCAAACACCTCGTCTTGGCCCTCGATTTTTTTCAGAGTGGCCTCGCAGACTTCGCGCAATCCGAAGATCAGAAGGTGGAATATCTCATGGGTTTATGTGCCCAAAGGGCGTTCCTGAGCAGTGGTACAGCACGAGACATGTTGGCTATGGCAGTCCAAAATCTGCCGTCTCTCCAAGTTATCGACATTCGTGATTTCAGGAGCCAGACCCGCACTCGAGATCGGGGTGCGTTTTCAAGTTACGGTGCGCTCACGGTTGAGCAATCGACCGGCCTCGAGTTGCGCATGACTCCGGGACATGGTGCCGACTATTTTGCATTATCCCTACCAAGCACCGCCTTCAGCACCGTCGTTCAGGTCATTGGATCCCAAGGAATCGATATTGAAACAGTCATTCGCAACCACCAATGGGGGCTTACAGATACTGCGTTTTCCATCCCCGAGTTCAACCGGGCTCGGACCGTTGCGGCTTTGCAACGCATGAAGAAGCTTCACCTCTGCCTCGACATGAATAGAGACAGTTTTACCTCTCACACTGCCCAAGACCCGACAGACGTGGAAGCAAGACGTTGGATGGTCAAAAGCCATCTCCAAACCTTCCTATCATTCACTACGAACCTTCAGTGGCTACGCCTGAACTTCCCCAAGTCTCCAGACTTTAATCTTCACCGATCATTTCTCTGCTGGGTTGGCCTCCCTACCCAATATGGGTCAACAATCTTTGCCGCGCCTCTGAAGCGCCTCGACCTTGGCCACGTACGCCTGCGATTCGAAGAGTACCTCGCCCTGTTCTACAAGTTCAAGGGCACCCTAGAAGTCTTTAGCATTTGGAACTCATGCATCGAGATGACCACGCAGGACACCAGGGACAAGGTGAACAAGTGGGGGCAGCTGTTTAAAAGGCTAGCTGAACTGCCACACCTCAGGGAGGTTGTGATTGGCCGCATCCGGACCGAACCAATGGGTTTCGTCGACATCGTGGCAAATAACGGGGAGAAGGGAGGGGTTAGCGTGGACTACCGGGGAGACGACGCCCGCGGGTTCCTAAAGCGCCTGGCTGAGCGGACTGTGCCGCAGTGGCCGGCTTCGGACTCGGAGCCGGAATCGGATGACTCGGACGGGTTTGTTGCTGGCGATGATGAAGCCAGCGATGGCGAGACCGACAGTGAAGAGGAATGATTACACGGGATGTGCATGGTACGAAACCGCTGGCCCTGCTTTTTTAATCTTAGTTTTTTGGGTGATTACTGCCAGGGAATAGGCACCTTTTTTTTAATGGATAATAAAACGATTTACTTCAAACGAATAACGTCTTTATCAAACAGTCACTTTCAGAGGTAATCAGCAGTCAGGTTTGTCATACAGAGTAGCTTGAGG
>JAVHJQ010001533.1:4702-16220 GCA_031306095.1 Pyricularia sp. CD86 | reverse complement strand
CGCTAACATATATTGCTTTGCTTTGTAGGTGTACTGGTACTGTGTTTGCGCCCACGGGGAACATTCATCCGTTCGTCCTAGTACAATTTGAACTCGATTCTGCTTTGAAAACGCTGACTGATTACAAATACCCATCAACCCATCAAAGAAAACTCCCAAACGCCATGATTCTAAATCAATGATGAACGGCATGCCTTTTACCTGCTCACTCATCTACGGGGGGTATTTTTGTACACAAGTGAGATTATCTGAAAGGCTGAGAAGTGAGGGAACAAAAAGAAAAAGAAAGAAAAAAAAGCTTCATATGGGTGGCCCATCACCGCCAATGCTCAAGCTACCAGCAACTTGAGAAACATGGCCACCAAAAGAAGTCCCACGATGACGATGGCCCTGTCCAGCCAGGCGAGCACGCCATCGTCGGAGTAGTGGATCAGTTGCGCTAGCTGCTGATGCTGCTGCACTGGAGGAAGCGGTATCGTCCTCGTAGGCTGGGGTGGTGCGGGTGCGGGTGCGGGTGCGGTAGTCGGCACGAAACCCTCGGCCAGCGCGGCAGTCTCGGAGTCATGACCTGCCACCGGGGCAGGAACCGCCGCAGAGACAGCCGGAGCAGCACCACCGCTAGCACCCGCCTGGGCCATCTCGTCCCGCCAGCCCATCTTCAGCTCGTCCGGCACAACCACCTCAGCCGACTGGCCCTCGGCGTCCTTGGACGCAGCTTCCGCCTCGGCGATGATGTCCGCGTTGGACTTTGCGCAGATGGCACATCTAAACGCCCTCGACTCGGCCGCCAGGCGTCTCCGAACCGCGTCCGTTGTCTCGAGCCCACCCAGCTGGCCCTTGGGGTCTGTCTCCATGAAGGATCGGAGGGCGACGAGGGCGGTGCGGACGCCCCAGGCGGGCTGCCACGTCTCCTCGTGGTGGCCCGAGATGGACAGACAGATTTCGCGGTTGGCCTCGAAGCGGCCCGAAGGGGTGACGAAGCGGAACGACGGTGGGCGGAGCGGGTACGTCGGCGGGAGCACTATGCGGCCGTGGTAGACGCCCTCGGCGTAGACCGAGTCCGGAGGGCCCTTGAGCGTAAAGTGCCACTCGAACAGGTCCGACTCGATCGGTGTCGCTGTGTAGTCTGGGGATGGCGAGGTTGAAAGCTCCTGAGCTTCACGGACTGGGGGGTTTTTTTTGGTCGCGGTTAGCTTCGCGTATGGTCGGCTGTACTGTAGCTAGACCTAGATGAGTTGCTTGGTTGTGGGGGAAAGTGGGGTGAATGAAGCAAGGCAGGGGAGACTCACGGATGCGCCGTATGGTGGGAGATTTAGAATTGAACTTGGGAGCCGCCATGATGGCGAGCGAGTGTTGGGGGGACTTGTAACACTTCAGTTGGGTAAGGTAGGGAGAGAGTTGGGGGCGGACTGGCTTGCGAAGCCAAAACCTGGCCTTGGAGCGGCGCCGTGGCGGAGCCTCGAACGTGGATAGTAAATGGACAAACGCAAACGCGTAGCTTGAGGGTTGGTTATACCTTAGGACAGTTTACGCTAGAATAAGAAGAAGAAGGAGTGTCGTCTGGTCATAAAATATCATTTGATTACGTATTTTTAGTCGTGTGCCTGGTTTCAAAGATGAACTTTGTTTCCTGTCATGGAATCATTTGGGGTTTAGTCCAGACTGAGACATCCAAGGAAAGGTGTTGTAAGTGGGTAGCGACAGCCGCCATTACAGTAGAACCCATGGACGAGGCGGAGTTGCCAGGTTGCTAATCTAACAGTCAATCAATCATGACCCACTGTATGGATACGGTGCGACACGTTCGTTCGTCTCACGTGATTAACTACTGACAACTTGCAAACAAATACACTTGTGTCAAATTTGGGGGCAACTAACACGAGCTAGCCAGCTAGGTAGGTAGGTAGGTAGGTAGGTAAATACAACCACTTGCTTCTTAGGTATCTTTGTCTTTCTGGCAATATTGAAGCCCTCAAGCAAATGGCCTTGTATTCTGTCAACACCAACACAAGTTTATACACCCGGGCTCACTCAGTCAATCGGTACTTTTCAAGTATTGGCACTACCGGTAGCAGGGAGTCTCCATCACTTGATTCCCAGAGACGCTGGCCTTCTTCACATCGCTTGAAGTGCTCGAGGAAGCTGTCGCGGTCATACAACGCCGAATCGGCACGGCTTTCCAAGATCTCCACTGGTGATACCAGCCAGAAGTCATCATCCAACTCCTCCTGATCCATGTACCACTTTTAACCACCGGCACATCGAAATCCGTGGGTGACTTTACCGGTCCGGGTGTTGTAGTATGGGGCACAGCAACAGGCCATGAGGCAAATAGCTGATGATGGCCGTTTGAAAGTGTCACAAAGTCTCTCAACACCGGCCATCTTGCACGCCTGGTACAGGGAGATGATGTCTTTCCTAATATTGAAGACGGTACGGCCGCTTTTGTCGTAGCTGCCTGGCAAGGTCTTCAACTTTGCGAGCTTTTCAACTTGTGCCTTGTTCAGAGAAAGATTTTTGCGCACCCAGGCCTTTGTCTGCACAGAAGCCTCACAGCTGAAGAACAGACATGTGTAGCAGCACCTTATCCATGTGGGAAGAAAAATTATCGACGCAAAGTCGCCGCAGACGGCGCAGTCCTTGGTGCACACGAGCTGGGCTAGATCGTGAAGCGAGATTTCGGCAGTGTTGTACGTGCGGAAGTGTGCACAGACTATATTCATGGCATGGTCCATGATGATTCCGTACTCCTTGAGCGTTCCCACCATCTCTCGCGCTTTTGCGTTACTTTGCCGGAATCTGAACAGCGACTGAAGGTCGAGACGCAACATCACATCTTGTAGCAGCTCCAAAGGCAGACACTCGAGCGATCCCAATCGTTCTGTCGATTACCTGTTGAAGGGCTGCGAAAGAGATGACACTACGTTCGCATGCTCCTCGGGGGGAAATCGCACCACCATGTCATCATACCAGCGGCTGCCGAAGCCGACGGTCTTGATGATGGCATCAGCTTCGTCTTCTCGAAAAGAATACTCGCTGGCCGAGTAGTTGTTAAACATTGGCTCTGGACTGGACTCCATGCTGGATCATGGGCTGGACATTGCGGCAACTGTTTACTAGAGGCTGATTGTTTCTGCGACCATACATTTGCTGTTGTTCGCAGTTGAGTGTAGAGTCGTTTCCCGGGTTTCTCTGGGGCGATGAGGAAGCAAAGGATGGAAAGTTGTGGTGCAGTGACAGTGAAGGATTTGATAGTTGTGTTGTTCAAAGTCGAAAACGGACAGTTGTTTGATCCCGCTGCTGGTTGTGCCTTCCCAAATGGTCGAATGTCTAGGCAGAAATTCAACCGAGCCGAATCAAAGTCCCAGCAAGGAAGGAACGATGGAGTGACCTCAACCTGAAGATGCGCCTCGACTCCATTGGATTCCTCTTGAGTCCTAGGTTTCCCTAGGCATGACTGGCACCTGGATCTGATCCAGAAATTGTTTCATCACAGCCAGTGTGCAATCTCTCGATCACTAGCAACCTGGGCGTGCCCAGTCCAGCCCTGCTTCCTCAAGCCCGCCGCCAGCTTAGGATTGCCCATTCCAAGCCGGCGAATATCCGCCTCGAGCTCCTGCCGCCTGCCCTGCTCCAGCTTCCGCTCATCCCGATAAGCCTCGATTGGATCACGATTGAGCACCTTGTTGGCGCGGTAGTCGACCCAGTAATACGGCCCATCCACGCCGCCAGCAACAGCACCACCACCACCAGTGGCTCCTCCTCCACCTCCTACTACCCCTCGGTGCTCCCTCAAGATCCACGGCGGCAGCGTCCCATGCGCATACCAATCATCACGATCCCTCGACAGAGATGGACCCCCGGCTTCTATGCCGCCGCTGGTCATGAGCTCAAACACCTCCCGCTCGGGCCCGCTGGCAGCATCGGGTGCGACGACGCCGGCCTCGCGCAGCTCGCCGAGCTTGATGGGGTGCAGCCACGACGTCGTCTTGTCGACGTGGTTGACGTAGAAGACGCAGCCACGCTTCGTCCACTTGCGCTGGTACTGGTCCGGGAGTTCGACGAGGTCGGCAGACTGCCGGCACACGGACGCCGCTGTGTCTGGCGTGGCTGCGCCGTCGCGGATGCTCTCTTCTGTGGCTGTTGTCGTCGTCGTTAGTGTCGTCGGTGTCGTCGGGGCCGTGGTCGAAGTCGCCGTGGTGGCGGTGTCTGCTTCTGACGTTGTTGAGGATACTGCTGCAGACCATGTCTTGCGTCTTCTACGGAGAATTCTGGATATGATTCCCATCTTTCGGATACTTTTTTTTCTTGTTCTTTTTATTTCTGTCTCTTTTTCTCTCTCTAACTGATGTGGTCTCTCAAGAAAGCGGATTACGAGTCCACTTTTGGTGGTATTCGAACGGGATTCGGGGGCGCCAAAGAGTCAGTCACAGAAGTAGTGGAAATAAAAGTTGATGCTTAAACCAATTCATCCAAGCTTTTGGGTGAAGAAGTGTGAATGCGATGAAAGAGAAACAGAGGGAAAAAAAAAAGAGTTTGAACTTTTTTTTTGCGGTTCCTGGGGGGTTTTTTTTTCCTCCAGAAGATACAATGATAAGAAACCAGTCTTGCATGCTGGCTTGCATCCCGAGTAAATTAGCGACGTTGTCATGTACGTGCATGACATATAGGACCCAGTACCTATCCGGCACGTATTCTTGATTTTCTCCATGGCCCCAACCTTGCGTAGTATACACCTTGCATGGCCACAAGGTCGAGATATACCCCACATACCTGGAAGATCCGGAGTTGTCGATACAAGAAATGCCGCTACACTGCATGGGGGCATCACTTCTGCTAGTGGCCGGGACATCCGCGTCACTGTCGACCCTCTCAAAACCCAAGAAATGTTTGGAATTTGGTGACAATCATAGCATCTTTCGGAAAAAGGATAGAAAAGTCAAGAAGGACACGAGAGACAAGATCTCACAGCTTTTGCTGCAAGGCTGCATCACGCTTGAGAGAAAGAAGAAAAAAAAATCAAATCAAATAAGGAATTGCACGTGGTCGAAGTTGCAGTGCAGAATACGTTTAGCAGTGACGATTTTGTCTCGAATCCACCAGAGGCCCTTTTCTGCAGACGTGATCATAGGTACCTAGGGTAGCTTGGGTAGGTACAATCAATCAAGTACAGACAAGGTGTCTGCATGGAAATCTAATCAAACTAAGGTAGCGAATGCATGCAGCAAAGCCAAGTGAGTATAGGCTTTCCTCCCGACCGCGGCCCTAGTCTTGTTTGGTGACGACTCATACAACAGTTGGCCAGGACATTCCCTGTGATGACGCGAGCACTGCACGCGTCCGCCCGCTTACAGTAGACTAGTCTAGTTGCTGGGCACCAGTATCGATTAGCTTTCGGCGAAGATAGCCACCTCTGTTTCTTCACCAATCTCTAATGCTTTCATGGCTGTGTAAAGTTTGAACTTGGACATGCTCAGTGACAAGATAGCGGCGGGCAATTGAAGTGTATTTAAAGTGCTCGACATGTCGTCGGACTAAAAAAAGAAAAAGAAAAAAAAGCCTAGGCTTCTGTGACGTAGAGTCCTGACTCCTGAGAAGACAAGGTTAACTAAACATAAAGCTGCAATTCCCGGCCCTAAAACATAGGGGGCACAAACCCCAAGTGTCGGCACAGCCCTGTAGGAGTGATCCACCAAAATCTGGTTGCCAAACACAAATGAATAAAAGGAAAGCAATCGCAAATTATCCAAAAGTAAGAGGCATAAAACACTGATTATTCTGTGTTTGTGTAAAGAGTCCTCGCTCATTGTGCCCTTTGATACCAATCGAGTCCAAATGTCTACCCAGTGTAAAAATGAAGAAAACTCCCGACATGCATATATGCTTCTGTAAACACCAGACCAAAAAAAAAAGATAACCCAACCCTATTTCCTCTTGTTAATTGGACTGTATGCCACCCTGGTATTCTCCCAATGAAAGCCTAAGTATGAGAAGAGATAGAAAAAAAAAGAAACAAAATTGTACACAAAATGTTGTCTCCTGCGCGCAATAATATCCTCAGGACTGGTTGCCTGGAAGAGAAGCCAGCAGGGGATTACAAACAAATACCCCCCAAAGAAAAATAAAATGAGACAAGGTTATTTGGACGCCATAGTGTATGAGAATCGCAACTTTTCTGGGTTGCTTTTTGATGCTTTTCGTGCCGCTCTTAAGAGCATGGTCACGAACCTAGGGGGTATTTTCGTGCTGTAATAAAACCGGACCACGTTACAAACCAAAGCCAAACAATAAAAAAGCAAAAAAATAAGTGAGAAAAAAAAAGCAGCAGCAGCAACAAAGCCGCAAGCGTGGGTCTGCACCCAGGCAGGCGTGTACATGGTTATCAAAAATGACAGAATATGGCTCAAGCTTTGACAAAGGGAATTGAGAACGAATGAAACGTGGAGATCGTTAAGATTGGTAGTACAGTGCAGATCGAATGGTGATCTTTTGATTCTGCCGCTGTCACTGGAGCGGCACGATAGTTTTTATTGACTACCGCCATCGACGCTTGACTTGGGACTGTTGTTGGAGCGGTTGAAAACGGTTCGCCCAAGGCTGCGAAGCTTGTTGACACTCTCGGTACCTTCTTGGTAGTCGATGTAGATGTCGGTCGGAGCCTCGACTTTGATGCGGCAGAACAGGGTTGAGAAAAGGTATTGATCACCGTTAGCATCAAGCAGGGGTAGGGTGCGGTAGCCCTGCTTGAGGCTGGTAAGCTTCGCAGTGAAAGTACCAAGAATCGTGCTACGATCGCTTTGGCTTCCGCCTTCCGAGAGGCGAACGGTCCATCGGATGAAGATGAGATCCGGGTACTTGGTATTGAAGTTGAAGTTGTATCTCTGGTCGAAGATGGGGTTGAAGCCGTTGTCTTTGGCGATAGGCGTCTTGTGCTTGGTCTTGCTTGGCCCGGCATCCGAGTACTCCTTGTTTGTGTTTCTCTTGTCGTCAGCCAAGAATGCCTCGACCTCAATGTACGGGTCAAGGGTGTGGCGATCCCGAAGGTTGTGGGGTCGCATGAGCTGCTGGGCAGAGATGACATCAATGCTGAACTTGACGTTCTTGCGAGGACGCTTGCCGCCAACCATGTGCTCGGGCAGGTAAGGGAAGTGCTGGATCTCGCGGAACTCCTTGGGCTTGAGCACGTAACCGGACTGATCCATGCCGCCATCATACATGGCGTGGTTGAGCTGCATCCCGAGATCAAACGTCTGCCAGTTGAGCGCAGCCATTTGCACGCCACGGCGCCACATAAGAAGCGGGTCGAAGTTGCTCGAGTAGACCCTGCCACGGTGAGGGTAGACACGCATCATATAGCGCATGTTGTGCCTGTATAGAGCGCGCTTCGCATCTCCGGGCCTCCCATGCCTCTGGAACGTGCCCTCATGGAAAGAAAAGATATGATTGACCGTCTTGGAGTCCGGGTGCTCAAAACCAGAAAACTTGATGCCAGCGCAGTAAACAGCAAGATCGCCAAGCTCCTTGACGATTTTGCTGGTGCCGCTGTTGGGGCTAATGGGCTGCTGAATGTCGCGCTCGCTACCGCTGTCACAGTCACTGGGGCTACCGCTCGTCGAATCGTGGACTCTACCCTCTGTTATTGTGTTGACACGTGTCTTACCTCCCATGCGACGAATTTGCGAGTGTGTGGGAGTAAGCAGGGGGCTATGCGGCAGCGATTGGGAAGGGATGCTTGAGTTATCAAGCATAACCGGTTTCGTGTATGGAGATGTGAGGCTGTTGCCTCGTCGACGTCCGGTTCGCTCTGGGTTAGGCTCCTCGTGACCCGGCTTCTTTGCCTTGATGAGGATACGGTTCTTCAGCTGCGATGGTGAAGGGAGTTTGTCGGCGGGGACACCTTCCAGAGGCTCGGTGACAAGCCTGGCCCCAAAGATTTCCTTCATGATCGCCACCATCTTTCTCTGCTGATCCGGGTTGCAGTGAACTTCGAGAGATATCCATAACGGGAATTCGGACTTGACAAAAGCGTACTTGTTGATGACGTTCATCACTTCGCGAAAGGCAATGTTAGTCGTCATCGTCCACCCGTGCGAAACCAGAGGCCAGCCATCACCACCATCCCAGCAGTCAACCTCCACAGAGCGGCAACCGCGCATCAGGGCCGAAATGTATCCCTCAACACTGGAAAAGCCCATAACTTGACGTCCCAAAAGGTAAGTGTTATGCGAGCTCGAGATGTAGTACTCGTTGATCGGTCGGTCGAGGGTGTAGTTTTTCGGAGCGCTGACGATGGGAACATTGTAGGTCGAAGTCAGGAAGCTGACTAGGCCAGCTTCGCTGATACGCGGAACATCATCGCCCTCCGCATCCTTGGACTTGTTGCGTTTGGCAAAGCGAGCAAAGATAGCTTCCCAGTAGGCCCTGTCGGCGTCGACGTCCTCGTTTTGCACATCTGTAAGAAAGCTGATGAAGTCAAGAAGCGTCATGCCGCGTTCGATATCGGATGCCCTTTCGCGAAAGATGGGGCGAATGTCGGCCCGTCTCTTCATGAGTCGCACAAACTCCTGAAACTGACCGAAATTGAGACGACCGTTCTTGACGGATGCCTCAGCATCAACAGACGAAGTCCCTAGCGCCTCCAGAAATTTCTCTTTCAAGGTCTCGGAAGACACGTGGATGTGAAGGTTTTGGCACACACGTTCGACGCCTTGGAAATCGATATTTTCCTCACCGTTGTTGCTGGTATTCTTTAGTTGTTTGTGCAGCTCATTCTTCCAGTAGGTCCTGATGGCCTTGTCGTTGAAGGCCATTAGAGAAGACATGATATCCTGACGATGCATCGAGATTGTCTGCAAGGTCGAAACCCACATCTCTACGATGGCAGGATCTCCAGCCACAAGGTGCATCATCTTTGTCTTTGGCTTTGCGTCGTGGGTGGCATAGATGATGGAGAAGCATAGAGGCTCCTCGGACTCCGGGATGCCAAAGTCGAGCCTGTACTGACGAATGTCCTCTGCTGTCCGGATATCCTTAATATCGTCGATGTAGATAGACTTGGAAGGCCTGCTCTTGTCCCAGGTGATCTTGGCAGATTCAGCGTCCAGAACCAGCATCAACTGTTTTCGGCTGGTTGTGGAGCCCCTCTTCTTAGCGAACTTCGTGACCTTGGTTCCTTGGAGTAGCTCCAGCGGATAGGTGGGACCAGCGACGACGGTCATAGGACCGCTAGACGAATTACTGCCGTTGATGGATGCCGGAGCACTTGTCGGTGATAAATCTCGAGCATTGGACTCAACAGAAATGTTGAGAAAAGAGATCTTGTCGTCGAGGTCGATGAAAGGCTCATCATCCGAGTCTGTGAAGGGGTTTGTGAGATCGCTGTTACTTCGTTGGCGTGGTCTGGCGAGTCCCGGCCCAACACTGGCACCCCGTTTGGTGCCGTGGGCTGATGATTGCCTTCTTGGTGACCTGAAGGTGTTGGTGGCTTTGTTTGAGAGCCTGCGGAATAAGCCCTTGTTTGGGACTTCGGGCAATGATGAGTTGCCAGAAGGCTGTACCGGTTGATACAGTGACCCCATGCTTGTTTTCCGCGACAGCGATGATTGTGGTAGTACTGGTTCTGGTAGTTGAAATCCTGAAGGGTATTGTTCAGGGTCTCTGCCACGCAGCGGTTCCGGGGATGCTTGTATTGAGCTGCTTTGTGTGAGCCCTGGGGCGGCATCTAGGGAGAAGACGGGCGAGCCCTGCAGACTCGATGCCACGGAAACCGAGGAGGCACTGATTGCAGATGGAGGAATGGCCACGTGATGGGGGCTGGAGGTAAAGTTTGTTTGCAGGTTGCTTGGGCGTATTCTCCGTGGGTGCACGGGAAATGTGTGAGGAGTCATTGAGGATGGTGTGCTGCTGGGTGATGCAGCTGGTGATCTTTCCGCCATGACGGCGGATGTGGTAGAGGAAGTCATCATGTGAAAGTCTGCCCTTTGTTGGGGGCTAGTAGTGTGTACAGCTGACGAGGGTAGCGAATAAGATAGTTGCTCCAGCTTAGAGTAAGGCTTGAAGGTTATATATGAAGCTCTGGTTGTTGAGAATGCATTTTCTCCAAGGCCAGTTGTGACAGTGACAGGTTGTGGTTGAGAAACGGGCGGGGCCTTGTTGGAGAGAGCTCGGGGTCAAGGGCCTTTTGAGGCTGATGAGGTCGAGAGGAGCGAGGTAGCAACGGTATAAGTAAGTACGTATAAACAAGGGGGGTTGCGTTGCAGCCGCAAGGCGATCGTCGTTGGGGTTGTTGATCAGCCGGCTGGCAGAACGGCGGCCGACTCTGGCCTGTCTCGGTGTCAAAGTGGGACCAGGTATCTGCTGGGTACTGGTACGGCACGAGACCTAGGTGCAGAGTTGTGCAGGCCGAGCAGTCTGGGGCGATTGGGCAGACGGAGGCCGTACAAGGTGGTGCGGCGCGATTTGACGGCAAATTGATGATGTGGCAGGCTTGTTATGCAAGCGGCTGGATTGGGATATCAACCAAGCTGCTGATGCGATGCACTATGAGAGCGTGTCTCCACAGCACAGGAGTGCCAGCTGCGTCTGTACGGGGCTGATTATCTGCCTGTCCTCAGTCTGCACTCTGCAGTTGAGCGGGAAACAAAACAAGCCGAGGCTGCAGAGGGTGAATGCAGTGGCCCGCCTCTCTCAGTACGCTGTGTATCCAAAGAACCCCAGCTCTGGGATGGTCGCCCGGCGCCAAGTTACGAAGGTGTCCTGTCCTGGCTGCAGGAAAAGGCCGTCAGGGGGGGTTACTGGCGGTAACAGAGTCCCCAAAGGCGGCAAACAGGCGGCTGTTCAGTTCGCGCGGGTGCGCTCGCCTTCGGTGTCTTTCTGGGGATGCTGCAGTGCCCAGATTAAAGATACGAGTCGCAGTTTCGCACACGCGCCGAATCTATGTGCGCCGTCGGATTTTGGTTGCGTGTTCCGATTGCTAAGTACCTTGTTGAATTTCTCAAGATCAAGGATTTTTGTGGCTTCCTTCCCAATGTAGCAATCTGGACTTGCTAAGCCGGCAAGCGTGCATTCGCCAAAAAGAAACAAAAAGAAAAAAAAATGAAAAATAATAATAACAGAGGTACCAGGAGCCCCTGTAGCAGTGACAGCCAAGAAAGTAAACACGTTGGATGCCGGAGTGTTTTTGTCCCTTTTCTTCTTAAACAAACAACAACAACAACAAAAATTAGACCACACCGTTCGGAGTCTCAAGCTATAATATCCGCAATGGTAAGAGCTAGCACATAAAGTCTGCCGGATGCGAGAGAGAGGTGTAGGGCTGTCGCGGTTGATCCCAATGGGTGTGGTGTTTCTGATGTGTCAGAAGCGAACTGGTTGGAGAAATGAGCGAGGCGGCTTTTTGCGCTGCGGAGTCGAGTCGCGTGAGTTGGGGCACGGCAGGTATAAATGTATGGTAGAGCACCTGACGAAACAGCCAAATATATACCGACAAGGAATCTGTTGGCGAAGCGAAACTGCTGAA
>JAVHJQ010001532.1:0-15711 GCA_031306095.1 Pyricularia sp. CD86 | reverse complement strand
GTATCCATCCCTTGCTATCATGATGCATGCGATGCCCTTTAGTTGACTCCACCGACAAGTCAAGCTCGATAGTCTTGGAGGCAAGCAGAACCCAAGTAGATTAGATCGATATCGTAGCATGTGGTGCACCAAAAGCTAAGCACTACTGCAGATCGCTCCGCGTCTAGACATGGAGTATTATGCTCCATAGTCATGGCGTTCTTTTTTTGTAACGGACAAGGGTTGGTGTGAAGAATTCCATGTCATGAAGTTCCTAAAAAAAGGTCTTGGGGCATGAGAGAGTAAAAACCGCGTCTCATGCATGCTTATTCCTCAAGGTGCGTCTCTTCAGCACATGTGAATCCCTGAGTAAAACCCGTCCATACAGGTTAAACGTTGAAGAAGATAGGTACGCTGCAGATGGTTTCAGTGAGGACCAAACCGTCCGAACATCGTAGTCAAGGTAATAGGTAGATCTAGATCGTAGAAGGAGAATTACATGTAGATCTGAATGAGCGGGATAGACGGGATTGACAGGTACCTTAGCTAGCTGAACAGACCAAAGTTGAGTGAAATACCGGCAATTCAACAGAAGCCAGCTCTAGCTCTGGAGGGGGCGGAAGTGGAGCAATTCCTCCCAAACTTCTGCGATCCTATTGGCCAGTCTGTCCCGCTTTGTCTGCACGCGCCTACGACAGTGACTTTGAAGTTTGAGAGAATGCCGTCAACTATGCTTAACAACATACACGATTCACTTTGTTATATGAAGACTTTGGAATGATAGTTGAAGATTTATAGTCACAAAACTGACCCGATACCTAAACTGCACAACATGACCCAGTCGTACACCTGACCCGACCCGACATGTCCTCGTCAAAGAAGCTCGCCGAGTTCCCCAACATCGAAGCGAAGTTGCAGAAGCCGACCAAGAAATCCGTCTTCGAGCGCCAACGCGAGGAGGCCGAAGCCAAGCGGAGGCGCGAAGAGGCCGAGACGGCAGCTGTCCTAGAGGACTTTGTAAAAAGTTTTGACCGCGACAGTGACCGCGATAACTCACGCGACAACCGATTTCCTCCCAGTAGAAACGATCGGCCATCGAATGTCTCCGACCGGCCCCAGGGTTTCGGTGCCGGGGCAGGCAAGCGACATTTTGGCATCCAATCTGGCTTGCCACCACCAAAGAGCGGTCCCGGATCTTTGGGCCCGTTGCCGACAGCCTTTGGGAGGAAACGAACTTTCGATGGCTTCTCTGATAGAGGGGAATGTGGGGAGGGCGCTGTAGGACGCGCACGACCAGGTGTGGGGGAACATGACAACAGCAGCCGAAAGATCGCCAAGGCCTTTGACAACAGCGAAGATGAAGCCGAGTCTCTTGCAAGTGACAGGGCAGAAGAGAAGGCCGTCTCTAAGCCGACCTTGCGCCTGTCCAATTTGCCACCAGGCTCATCCCAGTCTCTGATCAAGTCACTGATACCAGCCAGTCTCAATGTCGAGAACGTCAAATTCCTACCGCCGGCTGGACCAATAAACACCGAACGGAAATCAGCCACCGCTATCGTCACACTCTCCCCTGAGACAGCGGCCACGGAAATCGACGCTGCTGTCAGTACGTTGCAAAACCGTTACCTCGGCTTCGGGTTCTATTTGTCACTTCATAGGCACCTCTCCTCGGCTGCCATCTCAAGTTCACTTGTCGCGACTCAGACGAATTCGCATTCGTCTCACCCATTCGGAGCCAAGCCGGTTTCTCAGCCGAAAGATAGATCATCATACCGAGGCAGGGGTCGAGGCTTCGCACCACCAACGTCTTATGACGCTCAAGTCGGCAGTCCGGTAAATCGCGCTGGAGTAATGCACGTACCAGTGCGTCCCCCCAAAGACATACACATGCTACGCACTATTCACATGGTAGTGGAGTCTATCCTGGAGCATGGACCCGAGTTCGAGGCGCTGCTGATGTCGAGACCTGATGTTCAACGCGAAGAGAAGTGGGCTTGGATATGGGACGCGCGCAGTGAGGGCGGTGTATGGTACCGTTATAGGCTTTGGGAAGTCATAACTGGTGCCAGGACCCAGAGGGGCAAAGGCAAGTTTGTGCCGCTCTTCGAAGGTGGTAGTGCTTGGAAGTTATCGGACCAACCTCTCTCGTACGAGTACACAGCTGGCGTAGATGAGTTCGTATCAGACTCAGAGTACAACTCATCGGACGACGATGACTTTTACGATGAGCATGTTGGGAAATCTGGAGAGGGTGGCCCTGGCGCGGCAGCCGCTGGAAACGAGCAGGAAGAGAACGTTCTCAGTCCACTGGAGAAAGCAAAGCTGGTTCACTTACTGGCACGCCTTCCGACCACCTTATCCAAGCTACGAAAAGGAGATATTGCCAGGGTGACCACGTTTGCCATCACTCACGCCAGCAGAGGAACGGATGAAATCACGGATCTTATCGTGTCGAATGTCGAAAAGCCCTTTGCATTCTCTTCTGCGAATCCTGATTACAAACCAAACCAAAACGATAGAGCCCAAGACACGAAGTCTTTGTCGCCGGCACCCGATTCCAAGGCACCCAGCGAGCCCCAAGATTTAAGCACCTCGAAACTAATAGGGCTTTACGTGATCAGCGATATACTTTCGTCTTCATCAACAAGTGGGATACGTCACGCTTGGCGCTACCGACAGCATTTTGAAGCTGCCTTACGGAACCGCAAGGTCTGTGAGGGCCTTGGAATGGTCCCAGAGAAGATGGGGTGGGGCCGTCTCAGAGCGGAGAAATGGAAACGTAGCGTGGGGCTGGTGTTGGGTCACTGGGAGGGTTGGTGCGTTTTCCCTGCAGAGTCGCAAGCCTTCTTTGTCGAGAGCTTTGAGAATCCGCCCGCGCTAGCGCTGGCGCAACAGCAGAAAGAGGCCAAGGAAGCCGAAGAAGCATCAAGCAAGAAGAACAAGTGGAAGACGGTACCCAAGGCTATTGCAGGCGAGGCCAGCGCGGATAATCCTGGTCTAGTGAGCAACAGCTCCGCAATTGACGACGAGCGACACCTCGATGGTGAAGCTTATCTCGAATATACAGACGACGAAGATGTGGACCTTGAAGTGTTGGAGGGAGAGGATATTGACGGAGAACCCATGATTACCGATGGGATGGCAGGGCTCTCCATGGAAGAGGATGGGGATGCCAAGACAGGTGGTGACGCAGAATTGCCGCCACCCGGTAGATCTGGGGCACAAGAACCACAACAGGTCACCAAATCCGTGGGTGGTTTTCAGATGTCAGCTGCATCGGTCAACCCTAAGAAACGCATGCGGGCAATGGACATGTTTGCGAGCTCTGACTCTGAGGAAAATTAAGAATATCTGTGTCTTCTCAGGAAGATTGCAATCATGACATAACACAACACATATAATGAATCACTTTACTTTCTGCCGGTCCCAGTAATTCTTATCTAGGTGTTGTACTCCAAATGGACATAAGTCTAATCTTGTACAACCCAGGTGGGGGGGGCGTGCGAGATGCCTTAGCTGGATATCTTGGAGCCGCAAAGACTTCTGCAAGAGAACATATCCACAAGGGTTTGCAATGGAGGCTGTTCTCCAACAGAAGCTACTTCTTTGTCCAACGAGCAGACGCCTCTCTCTTCCGTCGTGCCTGCATACAAAATCTGGGTACCTTTGGTCGGGTGGGGGCAGGGATAAGATTAGATTAGATCGCCAAGAGATCTGCGGCGAAGAAGGCTTCCTGCATCGCAAATCTCAGGGTCCCCGCTCTACCCGGTATGTTGAATCTAGATCAGTCCTCCTCGAGGAGATATTGGGACAATTTCCCGACGGAACATAACGCCCGCCATCGCTGTGAAGCCATGGCGACCCGTGGACCTGGATTTCGACTGCTACTTGTCCATCCTCGAACTTTGTTTTGTCAAAAGAAAAGCCCATTGGTTTGAGATAAAGGATGCATAAATACAATAACTACTGTCGGCATACAAAGCGAGTGACAGACTGACATCCATTCCCTGGTAACATTTTTTTCTGGTTGCTACTCCATATTTGAAAGCTTGGAGGCGGGGCGCGATACCCAACCAGCTTTGGGTGTCGACGTCGCAATCCCGACACGCGACAAATAAAAAAAAAATTCACAGTCACTTTATACTCCATAAGTGAGACACTTGAAGCTGTCAGTAGACACCATGGCTTACGTGGCCACCGATAACCGTGATTAAGAGCGCTAATAAGTCTGGTCTGGGCGTGGAGTTGTTGAAGAAGTCTATTGCTGAAGCCTTGCGTCGCGGCGATGGAGCGAAAGGCCCATTGTTTTGTTTCTGTGCAAGGGCTGATCACCTTAATATCTCGTGGTTCGTGTCGCTTTTGTTCGATGCTTTCTTCTAGCGTCATCATGCTCTCATCTAATGTGTTTACGTATTTCATCATTTAACTACATCAATCAATCGTAAAAAGCCCGCGAACACCGCGCGAAGGTCTGAATCGTAGCGTAGTATAGCAGTGGTTGGAGTCGCCGACAGGTCCACAGATTAGGCCAGCACTTCCTGGTCTTAGCTGATGCCACGTTTTGAACCGGCGCGTCCAGACTTGCTGGCTAGGTAGGTACGGGACGTTAGACTTTATACGGTAGCAAACTGCAAACATACCAAAGTAAGTAGCAATGAAGGAATTAGTAGCTGATGAATATTGACAACAATGCGTTTTTAGGCGCCTGGTCATGTCGCATCCATGGTTCCTCTCATTTCCAGGGTGTTGGTGCAGGATAGTAGGTACGGTAAAGTAAGCAAGAGTAATACCTATCTCCAGGAACCGTACCTAGGAAGTGATAGGCATACCTTTACTTCGTAGGGAATATGCATTTGGCCCGCACCCATGTGAAATTTTGTCACGCTTCAATTTTTTAGCAATAGTGTTTACCCGCCCACTTCGGAATATTGGGATTCCTTGAAAGTCGGAAAAGCTAAATCCCTGAGTTAGGTGCCTACGTAGTAAGTAAGGTAGTCAGGTGTGTACTGCTAGGGGGTCTTCCTCTCACCGTAGCACCCAATTGAAATGGTGCTCTCTCAATTAGGTACATACTTCGTATGGTATGTTAGTTGCCTTACCTTTACCTACCTGCAATTGGTAACCTTGCCGTCGATAGGAGGTAAGTACCCTTGGTACCGAATTAGGGTCCTTGTCCCGTTATGCTTGCGATGGTTGCGTGCCCACTTACACAACCAATCGAAACTTGCTCAGTGTGGGCCAGGCGGGGGGCTCCAAGGTACCTATCCAGGTACTCGACCAAGCCCAAACCACCTCTTATCCCCTCCATACATCACACCAAAGGCAAAGCGAAACGGGCGGGTGAAAAATAAACTGCAACAAATGGACGCAGGCACAGCTGAATTTCCGTTCCGCTCAGGACACTCTCGGACCCGGCAGGAAATATAGCTTACGAGAGCCTTTGAAGATCACGAGGATCAAGGCCGAGACGCCCCCGCGTTCTTAGACTGTTGGAACTCAAGCCACGTCCAGTCGTAGCAGCCTACCTGCCATCAGTCATAGGTCCTTACTTACCTACCATTGGGACTGCTGACTGGTTCATTCCTCTTAGGTTGCCGAACTGGCCCCTTTGTGAATTTCTCAAGGGGCTTATTCCCTGGTTTGGAAGGGGCTTCAATCTTTTCACTCTGCCGTTACTCAGGCCTTTATTTTGTTCTTTGGATTTTGATGTTTCCGTCCAACCCCCGGGCCCCTCGACACCGACACCGGCACATCTCGCAGATGCAACTCGGGCAAACCTCGCAGGTTGCCAAAGCCAATTACCCAGCGCCTCTCTGGACCAGAGGCTCGGCTCACCCATTACCTTGGTCGACCTAGCCTGACCCCTCTTTTGGCATCTGCATTCTGCAGATCCTGTTTTTTTTTGTTTTTTGGTTTTTTTGAGGAAGCCAGGCGTCATCAGTGATCGACAATCTTGAGCTGGACTATACCTCGAGAGGCAACTTCGTCTTCGGCAACCCCATCGCGCTGTACGCCCCTCTACACGCTCAGTTCCACCCACTCACTTGTCGCATGGCTGCCGTGATACTTTCAGCCAACGCAACACGGCAACACAGAAGCCAACCTGGCGTGATCTGACTAGCGATCCAGCTTCGAGTCTGCTCACCTTCGTGACCCCTGCGCATGCGCTGGCACTCATCACTCATACTGCCTTGGCTGCTCGTGAATCGTTCCACTATCCGGAATATTACCTGGGCCACGCGACTGAGGGATCCCACAGCCGCGTTTCTAGCACTCTCACCTTTCCTGCTACCGGAGCCGGTTCTCAGATCCGGTATAGGGTTTGGCCGTGTGGTACAAGGCGGAGATTAACCACACCTGCGGATTCATATCGCAATTCCACTGCGAAAAAGGGCCTAGGTTCAGCTTCGTGCATTCTTATGCTTTACGATTGCGCCACCGGATCAGCTGTCTCGGGTGAGAGACTATTCATCAGTCACTTACTCCCGCCCACCGAAGCCGGGCGCAACGTCGTGTGTACTCAATTTGTCGCAGGCAAGGAGTTGTCATCGACAGCACAAGATGCCTATCATCAATGGACTGAAGATGGCATGGTGAGCGACCCCTAAATTCTGTTCCGGCTATGCATGCATGTTCCCCACCAGGAAAACCGCCTCATCAAGGATGACCATCGCCGGGTCCGCAAACCTAAGCTGTGGCTTCGAAGCTTGGTCTAGACTTGAGTCTTTACCCATTCTTTTAGCATTTGATCTAACTTGCTGGAAATATTACCTCCAATTAGTGAGCCATGTATTCGTGGCCATCGATCTACGAAATGCACACACGCCAAAGAGCGCCTGATGGTACCGGTACGAAAACCAGGTCGACCTCTCAGTGTATGCCCTCATCCACCTGGAAAAGCCTGCGGCTGCGGTGGAATCACGGCGGCCATTCCTCGAGCTCAGAAGTGTGGCTGCGGACCGGATAGCAACTCAGAAACCCCAACGTCGTCGAAGTCTGGGTCTGAAAGTTCGGTAGGCAAGGGTTGTACGTCACCGACGAGACGTACATTCCAAGTACAAAAGTCGGGCTCATCAAGGTCAAATGGTCGCAAGCAGTCCTTTGATATCTCAACCCTCGAGAGAATGAACCCTGATAACTTCAACATAGTCCCACCACCCCCGTACAAAAGCCCCAGCGGAAATCTTGGGAACATGCCGGGCAGTAATGGCGAGAAGTCGTTACCAAAAGCTGTAACACAACCTCCTTTAGAATTTTTGAGTTCAACTCCGGGCATGTTTGATGGATACAGCAACAACAGCACGGATTATTCATTAAATCAGCACATAAACGGCGGAGAACGAATTACTTCTCCCGTCATTAAAGCTGAGACACCGCGACCACATCACACCACCAGATCATCGTCTTATTTCAACGGAACACATCCCGTATCTAGCAGCGACGATCTGGGGTCGACTCCCCGAGTAGGGAGTAATCTAGATAACGAAAGGTTGAATACGCCCTTGGATCCGCCCCGGAGCTGTTGTGGTAGCAGAATCAAGGGCACAGACATGGAACCACATGCCAACGGCAACGGGCCAAACAACCGCCACGTACGGCCAAATCCCCTTGCGATATTGCCCAATGGCATGTCTCATAACCTTCAACAATTCCAAATGCAGCATGTCGCCCCAAATGGCGCGGCGCTGAACGGTCTAGATCCCGTAAACCCTATGATGACTGCTTTTCATCAGTCCATAGCACAGTCTATGTACTTCCCAGCTCAGACAACAGACCCGTCGATTTACACCTACCCGCCATTTTACGGCACCTACCAATATCCTATACAACCAGCTGCTCACTGGAGACCTTCGATGATGAATTATGGGGCTCAAAACATTGGAGGATTGCCGTTAGGAGGTTTAACTCAGGGCCCTCCCGTGTCAGAAGCGTTATCTCATCAGTGTACCTGCGGCGATTCCTGCAACTGTCTTGGGTGCCCAGCACACCCCTACAACGACGCCACACAAGCGTACGTACGGTCTGCCATGAACAGCATGTCTGAGGGATCTTCCAAAAACGGCCAGCCACTACAGAACGGAGGAGATCACACTATCCAACTGCCTGCCGAAAACATTTCGCCGGTCATATCAACAGCACCGGTCAAGTCATCTTGCTGCTCTACGGCACACCCAGAGCCGGCATCTACGTCACACCCGTCATCGCCGCCGCAGGCGCAGACCCCATCGGAAGCATCGGTGGGAAGTGAGGATCAAGTACCACTTTCGGCCAGCGATTTCCTCTTTGTCACATACCCATTTGGCTGTGAAGGTGAAGTGGGCAGTTGTCTCTGCGGTGACGACTGCTCATGTGTTGGCTGCCTGATACATGGCAACGCTGGCAACAGTTTGGATCACGAGGCATGATTATGGTCAGATCAGGACGACGACAGTATCGACCTGTCTGGATACCCCGGTGACAAAGTATGTCACCATGTTTTATTGCGTACGCCCACGTTTTGTACGGCCGTGTATTGAAATGGATTGTTTAAGCCTAGTGGAAGCCATTTTCGGCTCACTTGCTTTTGTTTCAAGCCCTTTTATTAGCATTTTGATTACCCCTTTTACTGTGTTTGTGATTCATGAGCATTTAGCCGGCGCTAGATACCCAGCAACAAATTTGGGTTCTGAAACGAATTGTTCATATAGATGCACTCAATTATATCAACGTGTCTAAAATAACTGATGTGATCGGGATTCAAGAACTCGCCCTCCTCAACATCAATCTTTGTCAGAGTCGTGAATGGATGCCACGCACCTTGAGTCAGGGGTTAGGGTAAATAAACGTATGCAATGCATGGAGTATTGTGGGTCCCATAGCTAATCGTCAAGCCGGTAATAAAGGCGCCCGGCTTCCCTTACTTGGCTGCCCGTAACTTAGTTTTTCGCCAGTTACCACTTTCGAGTACAAAAAAAAAAAAAAAAAAAAAAATAGATAACCAATGTTGTTAGTACACCATCAACCCGGAAACAACCAAGAAGACAATTGAACATTTTGTGGCATCCAAACCTCATCTTATTATTCTTATTTTGCTTCTGGCTTTGCTTTGATCGAGAGCGTTGTCATTTTACCCCACACGTCGATTTAGCTCAAACACTGCCACTGGCTACCTAGGTAGCCAGCTGTACTGGACTGAGCTGAAATTTGGGCTGGAATTACTTTCAGCTCAAAGTCAACCTGATTCATTGATAGCTGTCGCCAAGATCCGGAAGGCAACATGCCATCCGATAAACAAGACTGCCGAGGCCGGTCACAATCACCAGCGGCTCGGTCGCGACGTGAGACGAGCGACCGCAGTGGGCGCCACGGCGATGACCGCGCCCATCACCGCCGAGGCAGGGATGAAGACGGTGCTGAGGAAGCGCGATCTCACAGACATCACCATCATAGATCACACAGGCGGAAACGGAGCAGGTCTCCAGAGCGGCATTCGTCATCTAAGCGCAGTAGACCTACGGCCGCCTCGATGATGTCGGATGAGGATGGAGATGCTGGTGGGACCAGGGCAAGGCCGAAGCAGCTGCCACTTGGCGCACGGAATTTGTCTCGACACGGCGACTACGAGGCGTTCGAGCCTGTGTTCGCAAACTACCTTGACTTGCATCATCAGATTGACGTCTTTGAGCTCTCTGGTCGCGAGCTGCAGCAGCGGTGGCGCTCATTCGTGCGCAGGTGGAACGCCGGGAAGTTGTCAGAGGGTTGGTACGACCCGGAAATGTTTGCAAGAGTCACGAAGGAATGGGAGGCGGAGGATGGCAAGGCGACTCGCGCGGCAGCTGCTACTTCGCGGGGGACATTGTCACCGGACAGGTTGAGGAGGCAGAGCGTGTGTGTTTCGCCTCCACCAAAGCGCGATGCATTAGAGACAGGCGATGTTCAAAGTCGTGTGGAGCAGCAAGATGAAGACGAAGGCGAAGACAGCGACGACGATTACGTCCCACCACTGCCCCCGCCAGAAGGCACACGAGTCGCACGGGCACACGGATGGAATGACAAGAGGGAGCGTCAAGGCCCAGGGATACCCAGCATGCAGGACCTCGACGTGCGCCGTGCCGAGGAGGAAGAGGCGCAACTCCGCTCTCGGGATGAGATACGCCTCGCTCGGCGCGCAGACAGGGCGGAGCAAAAGGAGCGCCTGGACGACATCCTGCCGCGCGCGGCAGCCGGGACGCGAGAACGTCAGCTCGAGAAGAAGCGGATGGTCAACGAAAAGATGCGGGGGTTCCGCGAGGGCTCGGCGGGGGCTACCGAGGAAGCAGGCGATGGGGAGCTGATGGGTGAGGGCGGCGGGGTCAGTGACTACAAGGCCGCGTTGGCGCGAGAGCAGAAGAAGAAGACAGAGAGGGAACTTAGGAAAGAAGCCGAAGCGCGCGCCAAGGTCGAAGAGCTGCGGCAGCGGATGAAGAGGTATCAGGAGAAGGAGGAGCGGACCATCGGAGCTTTGAGGGAGTTGGCGAGGCAGAAGTTTGGTGGGTGAAGTGAAGAAGGGACGGTTTGTCGATGTTTGCCGCGTAAGGAGTTGAGCGACTCTGTAACGTAACGTAAACTCGATGGATTTATCATTTAACACTTAATGCTGGTGAGCTCGTTACGTACTGTACAGACTCAGTTGTCGCAATAATTGATGGGATGCAATATGAATGGGCTAGGCGCCCGTCTACCTAGAATTGGCTGTTTGGATGAGGTCCAGCGCTACCAATGATGGTGAATGTATGACGTCGCAGGCGGAATCAAACAAAGGGGCCACCAAGACAAGACGCCGGGTTCCAGCTCGGGAGGTTAAAGACCGGGGGGATTCCTTTCAGGCTTGGTTTTCTTTCAACTTTTTGAAGTAGGATATTCGAGGTGGGTCAATTGGTCATTCCCAGCAATAAAGGACAGTTTTCTACCTAGTCCTATAACTTACTTGTCTACATCTTATCTTTCAATTCTCCCACCCTGGTGGCTGATAGCTGTGCACTCCATGCAAGCGGGGGAAGAGTGACTGTGGTACTCCAGGCAGCCTTGCCGCTTACCGGCGCCAGTTGATCAAGATTGAATCCTTCGGCAATTTCAAACAACCTCCGCAACTTCCCCTCTATACTTTTTTTTCCACCGTCTCCATCTTTAATCTTGACGGTGCCGGTGGATAGAGCGATAGTCCAACTTTCAAACAAGACTGCTCGATATCCATACTAGCTTGAATCGCAGTCACCCTGCCCAAATACTCTATTCCAACAGAGAGGCGGGGCGCATCTTACAGGCCCACAGCCACTGAATACCTTATTCAAACTACCTACCGATTGAAAGCTTACAGCGCTTCCGGGGCTTGCTGAACCGAACCACCTTCTGCAAGCATGGCACCCTTGGCGGCGGAGCCACGCCAGCTCCTCGTCGTGCTCAACCCAGCGAGGCGACGTGCTTTGTTTCAGCTCGTAGATGAGATCACAAAGTACATGCGGTCGCACCTAGTTCTCCAAAAAAAAGCACACCACGAATCTGCCGGAAAATCACCAGGCGACGCGTCGCTGCGTCGTCCGGGTGGTGTTGATCAGACCCCTGGTCAGCGTGGGAATCACCAGCAGGCCGAAAGGTCGCAATTAGAACCAGTAAACTATGAACTTGCCAGGATCCGCCGAGCAGCCCTCGCGCACATTGACGAGTGGAGACTTGGTGTCCTCAAGGCGCTCAAGGAAGTCGCCTCGGCCAATGACGATGACAAGATCCTCCAGGCTAGGAAGGAGAGGCAGGCCAAGATGGCACGGAGCAAAGTCGACAACCCTCGTCGCGGAGGGGACTTGATGGATTTTGGCGAAGGTAGCAATGCAACAGACTCGAAAGACGAACATCAGGACCTGGACCATCAGGACGTGGCCTCCTTTCAAGCTTTGTATCATCCTATACCTACACGCCTGAGCACGATCCCACGAGAAGACCGCGAAGAGACACTCAGCTGTGTACTTGTGACTGTCATCTCCAGTGGAGTATATGCCGCCCATTCTCGGACTCTGGCCTGCTATCTTACGTCGGCACTGAACCTCCCGATGGCCGTGCTGGTGCGGGAAGAGACCGAGATTGCCAATTCATTGGTTGAATCGTCTACTTCAGATGAAGCCAAGAAGCAGCAGCAAGAACTCATGTCTGCCGAGGCTGAGGCCGAGAAGCGACGCAAGGAGGGCCAGGCCGGGCGTTTCTGGAAGGTTGGATTGGCCTCTGTCGCCGGCGCTGCGGTTATCGGCATCACAGGTGGGTTGGCTGCTCCTGTTGTCGCCGGTGCCATTGGTGGATTGATGGGCAGTGTAGGCTTGGGAGGATTGGCAAGTTTCCTTGGTGTGTTTTGGATGAATGGTGCTTTGGTCGGTACACTTTTCGGTGCCTTTGGGGCAAAGATGACGGTATGTGGCTCTCCATTCATTTACATACGGGGTTTTCTTCTCGGGTTGCTAACAGATATCGGGCAAATCAGGGTGAGATGGTGGATCAATACGCTCGTCAGGTTGAAGACTTCCGTTTCCTTCCCCTCAAAGAGGAATGGGGTCGGGAGTACTCACAGGATGAAAAAGGTTCTAGACGTTTACGCGTAACCATAGGCATCAACGGCTGGCTCAACACCAAGGAAGACGTCACGAAGACCTGGCGTCCACTCGGAGATGAGTCTGAGGTCTTTGCTTTGCGGTACGAGATGGCAAGTCTTCTCGCTTTGGGGAACTCGCTTGAGACTCTTGTCACTTCTTATGCGTGGTCCATGGTCAAGTCGGAGATCATTCGACGAACAGCATTAGCTGCATTGGGGGCAGCATTGTGGCCTATTGCCCTGCTGAAAACGGCTTCCAGTGTTGACAATCCTTTCAGCCGTGCCAAGAATCGGTCTGAGAAGGCCGGCATGATCCTCGCCGATGCGCTCATCAACAAGGTCCAAGGCGAACGCCCTGTTACCCTCATTGGCTACTCGCTTGGTGCCCGTGTTATCTACTCGTGCCTCGAATCACTTGCAGAGAGAAAGGCCTTTGGGCTGATTGAGCAGGTTGTGTTTATTGGAGCCCCTATCCCTTCGGATCTCGATCGCTGGCAAAAGATCCGGAGCGTCGTTTCAGGCAAGATGTTCAACGTCTACTCCGAGAACGACTTTATTCTTGCTTTTCTGTACCGAGCAACGAGCATTCAGCTTGGTGTTGCCGGCCTTCAGCCTATCGCAGATGTAGAGGGTGTCGAGAACCTGGACCTGAGCGATGCAGTCAGTGGACACCTGCGCTATCCCGGACTCGTCGCCAAGATACTTGCTCGCTGTGGCTTTCCCAATGTTAGAGACGGGGAGGGGCCGATTGAAGAAGATAAGGAGGCTATTCAGATGCGGGATGACGATGGCGGCCACAAGACCGGAAGTCTTATTGATTTTGAGGAGCCCATCGTAGGCAAGGATGGACCGATTGCACAGAACACACCGGGGAGCCAGACATTGCCACACAGGCCTGGCAGGAACACTGTTGCCAGGTCAAACTCGGAGATGCTCTTACAACAAATGCACCCTCTTGGTAGCTTGGAGCGTATGGACCAACAAGGGAAAGCTGTATCGGCCAGCGCGCCCCAGCTTCCGGGCCTAGGAGATTCTGCGTCTTCATCTATGTCGGCAAACACCAACTTTGACTCTGAAAAGGCAACCTCGTTATCGAAGGATGCCGAGATGAGGCCTGCATCTAAGCCCTTGCCTAAGGCACCACATCAGGAGGACAGTGAGGGTGAAGACAGTGACGAGGGCTGGACTGGAATTCAAATGATCGACAAAGACGAATTTGACGACGCTGCCCCGCCACCTCCTCCTCCAAAATGAAGTCCCGGAGCCCGATAAATTTCACAATCCTTTCCACAATGGAACACGAGTAGCACATGTCATATGTAGCACTTTCGAAAATGGTGTGGTTGGCATATCACCAGCTGACCAACTTGAGGCGCATCCGGCATATCGCCTCCATATATGGCACATATAGTATGCATGATACGAGTCAAAACTTTGCTTGCCCAAGAGTTGGCTCAATAAGTACAGCAACCCGGATAGCGCGTAGGATCAGGCAATGGATACCTTGTTCGGCTTTGACGTATGTGGACCATGATGATCTTGAAAATGTGATAATTGAAAAAAAAGCATCGGGTTGTTGCAATTCAGGGGGCTTTTCAGTGTATGACTACATGTCTCTCAAGTGGGCACTTAGACTCTATTATGTGGATACTGACCTCCTATACATTTAGGGGGTGGTCGAAAACGCCCAACCCTCAAAACATAGTGGTGCCAGGGTTAACAAAACACAAGACAGGCTCGGTTTGGCAGTAGGCCTCCAAACATGTCAATTTAACCTCGACATGAGCTTCGGTATCATGGTTTCCGTTTTGGTTCGAAGTATAACTAGCGCCTGCTCTCTTGCAGATCGAAAGCAGTTTCTGGCCAGTCAACTGCCCTGCAACAGCTCTTCAGCAGAGGGAGTGCACATGCGAGACCAAGCTCAGACTCTGGCAGCGCCTTTGCAAGCGCTGGCCAGCCACCAGAAGAGGAAGGTTCATAAAAACGCACGAAGATAAACAAAAGGCACATGCTCTCTTGCCTCCTGCTCAAAAAAAAAGTATAAATTGGGACATCCTCCCTAGGTTTTCTGTCCAAGGGTCTCTTGAAGACTTGCAAATACCATCAATATTCCGGTTTCACAAAGTCTCTATCAAGGACAAAAGGAATACTTTTCTTGATCTCGAGAGCGAACTGGGCAGAAGCATGGCATATACCACAAGGACCCGCACGTCGCCCGGAATGTCGTCGATCGCCTTCCGATCTTGGCCTCCCGCCCCTCGCCCGACGCCGCCGCCGCCCCAGCCGGGACACGATTGCCTGTGGCGGCTCGACCTTTTGTCGCGTAACGACGTCAGGTCCGCCAAGAGGTGCGAATACAAGCGGTGCTTCGAACATGGTTACAAGACCATTGAGAACCCGGGCACAGGTATGCAAATACAGCAAGGCCCTAGGAGCGAAACAAGCCTATGTGGATGACTGCCCAGACTCCATCGCCAAGCATGGCTAACACTCATCGACCCTCAACAGCCCTAGAATGCGGGCTCTATGCCCTCGTCGACAGTCTGTATTCGCAGATTATTGTCGAGGAGGAGGTAAGCACTTTATTACTCCCGCCATTTTGTCGAGATATACATGTACCAAGCACTTAAACTCACAGTCCATAGTCGGACATCCTCCCAGACCTCGACGTGCTCCGGTGGATGTGGGCCGAGTACAAGGCGGAGAGGACGGCCTGGGTCGAGGCATGGGCGGCTCCCGAGGAGCGCGAGTTTGAGTTGGAGCGCATCTCCAACAACGATCACTTTGGAGCCGACCAGCTGGCCATAATCCTCAACAGGTACGGCCGGCGACACCTCAACCTCGACTTGGCCCTGGGTCTGGTCATCCCGGGTGAAGAGCCCAACATCTTCGACGTCATGCCCGACGCCGCCCACGCCGAGGCCAACACGGACCTCAAGAGGGAGCTCCCAGTCCGCGTCATCTGGGTCGCGAACGACAACATGGAGCTCCTGACGGGCGGCGAGGCCATGTCGCACTACGAGGGCTTGAGGCCCTTGTCCAAGATCGAGGCGGCCAGGGACGTGGCCAAGCAGAGGGGCGATGCAGCTGCTGCCGCTCGCAAGGCATGGCGCCGCAGGCGACGAAACTGAGTTTGGGGG
>JAVHJQ010001531.1:7509-19341 GCA_031306095.1 Pyricularia sp. CD86 | reverse complement strand
GTCGTTTCCCCTCTTCCCCATCTTTTGTTCCTTTGGTATCGCGATCCAAACGAATGGGACGTTGCAAGAAAGTGACATGAGTTAATTGCCAACCCCCGAAAAACGAGCTCCTCACCCAGGGCCGCAATTGGAGCGGCTCACCAAAGGCGATGGGGCTCGCGCGACTCGGTGCGGGGGAAGTCTGTTCGATGGCGTAGCAGATACGGGGAAGCTGCCGATTACAGCAAAAGCCGGGTCTGGTCGGCACTGGGGGATGCGGAGAAGAATGCAACGTCGATGGGGTCATTCTGTTAAAATCGCGGTCAAAAAAAAGTTTTGTTTTTGTTGTTGCTGGAAAAGATGCATCGTGTGCGGGGAGGGGAACACCTGATCCGCCGAGGGCCGGCCAAGGTATACCGGGTCAAGGTATATAGGTGACCTGTTTGGCCCTCGGTTTTCACAATGTTGCCTCCGTCTCCTCTCTCTCCCGCCGTGTCTGGCAGGTGGCAGCAGACGCACTCAGTCCGCTGTGCAGTCTCTCCAAGATGCGAGTTTTCCACCTCGTCGGCCTCGTGGCTTCTGCCGCCGCCGTGACTATCAAGGTCTCACCGGACAATGGCAAGAAGGCATCCCCACTGGCCTATGGCCTGATGTTTGAGGATATCAACCACAGTGGGGATGGTGGGTGAGTAAAAATGAATAATAACTATCAATAAAGCAAGGGGTGGATATATCTAACGTTTCTCAATGTTTTTATTTCTTTAAAAAAAAGCATCTACGCCGAACTGATCCAAAATAGGGCCTTCCAGGGAGACCAGTTCACTCCCGCTACCCTGAGCCCGTGGGAGAAGCAGGGTTCCGTGGCTGGCATCCAGCTGACCAAGGACACCACCAAGCCCGTGTCGCCATCGCTGCCCTACTCAGTCTCGGTCCGCGCCACCGTCGACGGCCTCGATGAGGAGGTGGGCATCTCGAACCCAGGCTACTGGGGAATCGACGTCCTGCCCCAGACGTACACGGGTAGCTTCTGGGTTATGGGTGACTACAAGGGAAACTTTACAGCGGCTTTCCGCGACGGGGCAAACGTCAACCCCGTCTACGCCAGCACCAAGATCCAGTCGAGATCTGTCGATGGCGAGTGGACCAAGCACGAGTTCACCATCACGCCTGATGCAGCCTACGGCCACAAGTGCAGGTTTGCTCTGACGTTTGTGCCTGAGAAGCCTGGCCAGACGCTCTACTTCAACCTGATCAGCCTGTTCCCTCCCACCTACAAGGACCGTAAGAATGGAATGCGCAAGGACCTCATGAAGGCCATTGAGGATCTTAACCCGAGCTTCCTCAGGTTCCCTGGAGGCAACAACCTTCAGGGTCATTGGGAGGGTTCTAGGTGGCGCTGGAACGAGACCCTGGGTGATTTAGAGAATCGGCCAGGTAGAACTGGTGCTTGGACATACTTTAACACCGATGGTCTTGGTCTGATTGAGTACATGCTGGTAAGTCGATGTCATTTTATCTTGTGCCCTTTGTATGTCCCATACAAGGCAAAAAGAAAATAAAAAAAAGAACAGACTCCAGTGACTGACCCACCGTTTCCAGTGGTGTGATGACATGAAGCTCGAGCCAATTCTCATTGTCTGGGCCGGCCTTTACCTCAAGGGTATTGTGACCCCCGAGGAGGAGCTTGAGATCTTTATCCAGGACGCGCTCAACCAGATCGAGTTTCTCACTGGGGATGCCAGCACCGAGTACGGAGCTAAACGGGCGGCTCTGGGCTATCCTGAACCTTGGAAAATCAACTTTGTCGGCATCGGCAACGAGGACCAGTTCTCTGCCGGTATGGACTCGTACAACAAGTATCGCTTCCGCATGTTCTACGATGCCTTGCGCAAGGCATATCCGGCAATGACTCTGCTTGCTTCGACCGTGGAGATAGCCGATCCGATCCCTGATGATGTTGTCCTGGACTATCATGACTATGGAAACCCAAAGTAAGTGTCTTTGAGCTTGCTTCTACATCCAGGCAACCCCTGAGTGCTATGCTAACTTAAACTTTAACCCTGACCCTAGCGGTGCCGTGCGCAACTTTACCCTCTGGGACGACGAAGGCACCTCGCGCAACCACAAGGTCCTGGTAGGCGAGTACGGCGTCGCGCGCGCCAACGGCAACGAGGTGTTATGGAAAGATCATCTCGCACGGCCGTGGTGGATCGCGTCGGTTGCCGAGGCCGTCTTCTGGATCGGCAACGAGCGCCACCCGGACAAGATCTACGGGAGCGCCTTTGCGCCGCTGCTGCAGCACGTCGACCAGTACCAGTGGAGCCCGAACCTGATCAGCTTCAACGCCAACACCTCGGCCACCACGCTGTCGACGAGCTACCACGTCATCAAGCTCTTCAGCAACGCGCGCTTCACCGAGGTCCTGCCCGTCGACAACAGCGCCGAGTACAACCCGGCCTTTTGGGTCGCCGGGAAGAACGCCGACGCGAACAGGTTTTTGTGGAAGGCTGCCGTGTACAATGTTACCGGCGACGACGAGGAGGTCAACTTTGACGTCGTCTTCCCCGGCGCCGTCGAGGGCAGCAGCGCCACGCTCACCGTGCTCACCTCCTCGGATCCGCTGAATGAGAATGTGCTGGGCGAGGCTGATGTTGTTGTGACCGAGACGAGAAACGTCACGGCTGGGCAGGATGGGTTTACTTTCAAGCTGCCTCAGTGGTCGGTTGCGCTGCTTGATTGGTCCATTGGTGCTTGAGCTGCTTAATGTATGGCTGGGGTCATGAGCTCAACGCTTCGTTACATGTTTGCAGACTTTCAACGAACAGAGGGGGAAAAAAAAGGCGCTTCAGCACACCATTCACTTTGAGGCAGCTACTAAAATATAGAACCATATAAACGTACTTTTTTATATTATGATCAGTACTAGGGAAACACGCAAAAGGTAACCGGGATACAGATAGGCAGGCGGTTATAGGGGTAGGAATTATGGAAGCAAGTAGGGAGGTACCTAGGTAAGCGGGTTAAATGTCGCACCGATCTCATCTTATCAGATTCTCCCCTCTTCAAGCTTGCACCATGCCTGTTTAGTGTTGACCAAGATATAACCCAGTACCCCAACGACTTATCGCATACCCCGCATCAAATCGGTCTGCTCCGGCCACATGCCGAGACCCGGAGCCGGATTGCCGCTATCAGGAATCGAACTCCGGTCAGGTTTTACTCCTGCTCCGATATAATAAGTCGCAGAATTTGTTCTTTCGGCTTTGGTATGAGCAACGCAATACAGGTTCTGTCATTCTAATCTGCTATTTCGGGAACAAATATCTCGCTGACGTCCTGTTTTACCTACTCACAATGCCAATGAGCCCTTATCCCTTCGATCCCCTTGGTCCGCAGGAGATCATTCATGTTGGTGCCGATGACTTCAATGCCACATATCATAGTTCTTACTGACTTTCAAAACCAGGTAGCGAACATCGTTCGCAAAGCCCATGTTGATTCACAGCTCGCTTTCCGGGCTATTACCTTGCAGGAGCCTCCAAAAGATGAGATGGTTGCTTTCCTAGAGGCTGAGGTCTCGGTGACGCGTCCTGACAGGCTTGCAAGGGTGCAGGTTTTTGTTCAAAACAAGCTGCATGATATAATCGTCAATCTCGTTGTGGAGGAGATTGTCAAGGACGAGGAGCTTGTTGGGCGACATTCATTCAGCGATACAGTGTTCATGCAGAATGTTGCCGAAGCAACCATGGCGGACCCCAGAGTCCAAGATGAGATCAAACAGCTCAACCTTCCAGAAGGAGCGGTTGTCATTGTAGAACCATGGAGCTATGGCACAGATGGAGAAAATGACATGACCGAAAGACTGGCAATGGTATAGTTATAACCCCTGAAAATACGAGAAAACAATTATCGCAGCAACAGCAACAGCTAACTAACCTAAATCACCGGCCAGGCGTGGTTTTATATGCGTCTTTCGGATCACAATGATGCCAACTATTACGCCTATCCACTAGACCTTTGCGCCGAGGTGTCTGGCAATCTTGTGGTCACCAAAATCTACCGTCTGCCCTCTGGCGCTGATGAGAAGATCACCACTGAACGCAAAAAGCCATTCGACCGCCGCAAGATTCACAAAAATAGTGAATACCACCCAGATTTAGTGGACGGAGGTCATCGGACATCGACCAAACCCTATCTTTTCAACCAACCAGAAGGGCCGTCATTTAAAGTGCAGGGGAACCACGTTAGCTGGGAGAAATTTTCTATGCGTATCAGCTTCAACTACCGCGAGGGCATGGTACTGCACGACGTAAGATATGACAATCGCAGCCTATTCTATCGGCTTTCGCTCTCCGAGATGTTTGTTCCGTACGCAGATCCCCGTCGCCCCTATCCCCGCAAGGCCGCGTTCGACCTCGGCAACGACGGCGCCGGTATCAATGCCAATAACCTAAAGCTGGGGTGCGACTGCCTGGGTCATATCAAGTACTTTGATGGATGGCTGTCCACCGCGTCGGGGGATCCGTTGCTGATGCCCAATGTTATTTGTTGCCACGAGGTCGACGACGGGATCCTGTGGAAGCACACAAATTACCGGACCGGCAACGCCGTCGTCACGCGCTCGAGGGTTTTGGTTCTGCAAACAATCATCACGGTGAGCAACTACGAGTACATCTTCTTATGGAACTTCCACCAAGACGGGAGCGTCTTTTACGAGGTCCGGGCCACGGGGATCGTATCGACAGCGCCCATCGACATCGACGAGCCGAACCCTCCCCAGTATGGCACAGTGGTAGCCCCAGGAGTGCTTGCACCTTTCCACCAGCACCTCTTCTGCCTGCGAATAGACCCCGCCATCGACGGCCACTCCAACTCGTTGGTGGTGGAGGAGACGCGATCAATGCCCTTGGGAGACAAGAACCCCTATGGAATGGGCTTCGAGACCGAGTCGCAGGTCGTGCAGAAGGAATGTGGGCTGGATCTGGACTTTACCAAAAACAGGACCTTCAAGATGGTCAACGAAAACGTCAAAAACCCCGTCACGAGCGGCGGCGTCGGGTTCAAACTCCTCCCCTGCTACAGCCAGATGCTCCTTGCCGACCCAACCTCGTTCCATGCGCGACGGTCCGAGTACGCATCTCACGCCGTGTGGGTGACGCGGCACTCGGATGACGAACTCTTCCCTGCCGGGCGGTGGACGATGCAATCGACGGGAAGCGAGGGCATATCGTCTTGGATCGATAAACGGGCCGAGGATGACAGGGGCGTTAGGAATCAGGACATCGTCGTCTGGCACACCTTTGGATCGACCCATAACCCGCGCGTTGAGGACTGGCCGGTAATGCCGTGTGAAAAGATGGTCGTTGGGCTCAAGCCGGTCAACTTTTTCCATTCGAATCCGGCACTGGATGTGCCCGTGTCGACGCAAGAACGAAACTGCAGCGTACTGGTTGAGGATGCCATGGCTGCGACACATGGTAATCCTGCTGTGAAGCATTTTAGATAGAGAAAACCACTGTATAGTTGCTTAGAAGGCCTGCAACGCAGGTCCAGAACTGCATACCGAGTTCCCAGAGGCCTCTTGCGTCATGGTAGCAATAGGCTGCCACCGTGTTATCATTAATGCAGGTGTCTAAGCCTCTCGAATGTCGTCCCTTTTTAGATGAAAGAAGGCACAATGTCTAGCGCTGTATCCCTGCTCTTTTCTGGCTCTCGACCCTGCGATGGACTACCCTGTGCTTGTTTACTCCGTTGCTGCCCGCGAAGGCGCTCCCTTCGCTTCTTGGCTCGTGCAAAAATCCCATCTGACGAGTCCGAATCGTCCTGATCTACGCGCGGGCGCGGTAAAGAACAAGCATGTGTGCCTAGCGGTTCTCTATTGGTTGCGTCCTGTTGAATGTTTGTGCTGCCGCTAGCTCCCAGAGAAGTGGTGTGGGATGTGTTGGACCGGCGGCTTTCTGCATCTGCAGGCGAGCGTGTGTGCTTGCGGTCATGGGCGAGACGCGCAGGGGCTGCATCCAAGTCATCGTCGCTATCATCCTCGCTCTGGTTTGTCTGGTCATTATCATTGACTGCGCCTCGCTGGACCCTTGGAGAAGAACCCTTGGTGCGGTGGGGTTCCAACGAGCTTGGCCTCGTATGGCGATACAAGCTCCCTGATTGGCTTGCTGTTGTTTTCTGTGCGTTTTGAAACATTGGAGGCTTGGTAATAGTACTCTTCTTGATAACGTCACTGATCAGACGAGGGGCCTTCTTTCTAGGGCTATCCATGAGACCCTGCAGGGCGGTACCGGCCCAAGGGCTTGGTCCGTCATCGTCATCGCTTTCATTGGCATTCTTTCCATCACTAGAACCTCGCATGCGCTTGATGGCCCCACCTTGACGTCGCTCGAGCTCTTGTCGGTCCTGTCGTCGTTTGACTGTATCAGTTCTGTCGCATACCACTGGCCTCGAGATTGTGCTGATGGTTTTGGCGTTTTGGGACTCTGCTAGATGCTTGAGCCTTTTGTATTCGGCCCTGTGAAGGTGCGCGGTGAAAGCGCCCGCCACGGAAAGGAACTCATCCTCCACCATGCGCCATATGTCGTCGCCATCGAGACCATTGATCATAAAGCTGCAACGCCAGCCCAAGTCAGTGCGTGATCAGATTGCATCTTGGCAACACGTTCCAGGGCATTTTCTCATTTAACTATAGAAAGAGTCCGTGTGCTCACCTTTCTTCTGGTGGAGCAGGCGGCGGAGACGATGATTGGGAGCGCTCTGGCTTTTGTTAGAAACAGTAAATTGCCGTGCATCTTTGGTACCCCATTGACAGGAAAAAAACAAGGGGGAGAAAGTGTAAAAGCCTTGCAAAACGCCTTACTAACTTTTGATTGCAGAAACCCGATACGGCGGATACGTAGACTGCGCCTCCTCATCTCCTGTCACGGGCCTTGGCGGATGTGACGTCGGGTTGCCGCTGACATGTGGGTCGATGGCCGGCGAATGTCTAGATGGAGGCGTGACGGCAGACTTCACTGCAGAGATGGAAGACGCGTTGCGCTTCCAGGGCAGTGTACGCGTCATGTCTAGAGGAATTGGATTTATTGCTGCTGCCTTGAGAAAGACTTTTTCGAGAAGGTAGGTTATCTTATGAAGGGATCTCCCGCAACCTTACGCCGATCGAGGAAGAAAGGGCAAATCCTGAAGTGGGGAATTATGTCAAATGGCTCTGACTTCACAGGACCTCGAACCTTTTGCTTGCATGTACGCGTGTCGACAACATGCAGAATTTGGGTGCGCTAGGCAGCAGAATAAACCAGTGAGGCTATTCGCAGAAATGTCGCGAAAAGGTCGTGACGCATTGGTGTGTGTGGCGCAGTATTCTTCCAAAGTGGATTTATCCGTCGCTTGAAGTAGAACGGTCCCGGGGAACTGAGATGAAGCAGGGTGCTGGATTACTGGATGTACTTCGTATGTAAGGTTAGTTTGATGCTTGGTTGCGCGGAACGACTTTTATGTGGGCAAAAAAAGACCAGCTAGAAAGGCTGGGGGGCGCTTTCTCGTTCTCGGTTAGAATGGAAGTGGTTGCCCAGTTCAGGCCTTTCCTGTCGCGCCTGCCTTCCTATACCATGCATGCCGCGGAAAATCGCAAAGCTTTCCCAGGTACTCAGTCACGTGAACCCAGTCCCGCTTTTAAACGTCCAATAAGAGCGTCAATCACCCGAGCTTCCCCTTCCGGTCCCAATGTTGACCGTTACTTGGCATTCGAAAATTGTACTTTTGTCATCCACTCTAGCTATGGTATGGGAACATGTTCGATCTGTCAACGCTCGCTCATCAGCCTTACCTTTTACTGTACCCGCCGCCAAGCTTCTATTTTGCAACGATGAATTCCAAAGGTGGGACTCGGGGTGGTGCTAGATGTGGTGCTCGGTGCAGAAGATTGCGGTCGCTTCAAGCTGTGCCGCCCCCATCTCCCCATGACATGTCTTCCTTTGTATATTGAGATCAAGCTTGCGGAAACTTCCTCAGGCCATTGACAGTCTTTCAACTCGATGCGGACAACCAAATCTCACGACCGTGGCTGTGAAGCTCAACGACCTATTGGGCCGCAATTGGCCCTCGTTTAATTCTCCTTGCCGAGCCGAAAGCACGCACTGTCACGGTTCTTGTGTCTCCCAAGACAGAATCAACTTGGCGACCACTCATATATTTACCTGAGGCAGTCGTGTCTACAACATCAACCTACCGCAGTTCTTATATGACTGTTGGAATTCCCAAGTGCTTCCTAGGCCATCACCCGCCATTCATGTGCCATGTCTCAGATGGCTTTGCCTCTCAGTTGCCGATTCCAGGTCTCGGATTGTTATTTGTCAGACAAATCCCTCAAATCCTCCAACTTTACTTACTTTACTCCCGGGCTTATTTTGCACTCTCCAACCGACGAAATGGGTTCCAGCCCCCAGGAGGGTGGTTTTCTAGACCCAGGCGCGGGGTCGTCATCCGACCAGGACCTCCGCAAATGCCACGAATCCGCCAACCAACGCTCAAAGAAGCGGGAGCTTCGCAGGCAAAACTGGGAGCAACATCGGGCCACCATCAAACGCTTGTATATTGATGAGGGCAGAAAACTCAACGATATCGTTGAGATTATGACGCGGGAGCATGATTTTGTCGCCAAGTAGGTCCACTTTTTCCTCACGACCCTCACCCTCTTGTATGCTTCCTATTTTCAGAGCCATGTGTTGGCCAGAATCATGAGCCAGTCAAATAAGCGCATCTCAACTCTTTCCAATCGTCGGAGGAAAAGGGGAGATCATCATTATAGACATATCAACGGTACTCGTAGCTAATAAGAGTTTAGCTCGCGAATGTACAAGCACCGACTCAGTCAATGGGGATTGATCAAATACAACCGCGAATCGGATGTACAGCGTGTTTTGTTGGAGAAGAAGAGGAGGGAGGCCGAGGGCAAAGACAGTCATATTGAGATCAATGGCCGTCCAGTCGACTTTGAGCGCATCCAAAAGTATTTGCAGCGCAGGAAGGTTTCGGTCGATGACTTTATCGAAGACAATTTCGAAGCCAGTGGCAGCATCATGGAGAATCCCGGGACACCTTCAAGAGAAGACGCCCTGTCCATCACGATTCGCACACCGTCACCCTTGCCATACTATAAGGAATCAACATTACCAGCACCTCCCATGTCACTAAGATTGTCCCTTTCTCCAACTCAACAACAACAATCCTCCTCACCGGTCTTCCAGGTCGCCGAGGAAGTGATATGGGATACCCGAGCATGCGCCTCAGAAATAGCCGACAGGGATGATTACGCCAAGGTCGCCCAGCCAACCCCTCTCGGAATCGCATTTACTGATTCTGTTATGATGATTCACCTATTCATGACGGAAAATGATCCTAACCAGGCAGGGGAATACATGCAGCATGCCTGTGATCAAATAATGGACCTCCTCCAGCAAGCACCGTTGGAAGCCCTGCTCTGTCTCTTTGAAGCGGTCCTCTTCTTGGCAGATGTCGCGCCAGAAGTGGTCGCGCTGATTCTACGGCATGCTGCGGACATGTCTGCTGTGCTGGTGACCCCTGGGACACATCCTATGCGTCATGTCCTCACCAAGCTTGCAGAGATATCCAGAGGGAAAGACCCGGACTCCATGCTTGCTCTCAGACAAACGGCCACCAGGGCTTTCCAGTGTCATTTGGCCACATGGGATCGTATTCTGGGCCCCAGCTCACCAGTGATGCTATATTGGTATATCCGCTACTTGCGCGTCCTGAGCCCTGAGGATGTAGCAGATGGCTATTTCCACGGCACTGAGCGCCTGGTGCATGAAATGCTGAGCCTGGAGCGGTATAAAGCTGCGCCCAGGACGTCCACATTACCAGAAGGTGTTCGTGGCAATATGTCAGCGGGGATTCCCTTGGAGCGCTGCTCTATGCTTGTCCGTTGGGAAATGGCATATGCGCGATCTGCCCCTACCATTTATCGACTGCTCCAAACTTTGCTTGCCAATCTCGAGCGACACGGCACTTCATATGGCTCGGGGTCATCTGTTTCGCAAGCATTCATTAACTTTATTCTTGCTGGGTCTGCGAGAGATCTGAAAAGGCCTGCAGACGCAACTTGTCATGGCAGCCGTGCAGTGGGCATTTTAAGCAGTCTTGGTATGCAAGACACTGCCGATAGTGTAAAAATCTGGATGGATAAATGGGAGGACGTTGCATATATCGGCACTGACGCCTATAGGGCACAACTTCGGATGGCTGCTTTTGGTCAATAGGCCTAATGCGCGTGAAATTTGCATTCTCGGTCGCGCACCAATGGGCATTAATTAATGTTAGGTCTGAACTAGACCCGGCTTTATTGGATTGTTCTTTTTTGCATAAGATGCCCAAGCATCGCAGCATTCATCGGTGGATACAGTACTTCGCCTAATAGACTCTATTTCTGGAATCCGCGGGGGGAATTTACCGTATGTCTGAACTCACTAACGTTAGCGACTTGGCAAGTTTGGAACCAACTGGCGCGGTGGGGGATAGCGTACGACCTCCGGAATCGGTTCACTGGAGCGAAGATGTTAGATTACTGGGCAGAGGCACACCAACAGCAAAGCAAGCCTGCCTATTGGTGATCGAAAATTCATGTCTCCTGCTTCTGCGGCTCTTTGCATCAACCCTTGTCTATATTTGCATCACTTCGGTGACACTACACTATTATTACTATTTGAGTCTCTCTGAAGGCGTATCGGCTTCGAGGATCGTATGATGTGCTATCCTGCGTTCCTACCACGTATTTGGCCGGATTGGCTTATGACGTCTAGATATCATTGTAAATACCTACTTACGTATGCATCTATTACTGGCGATCGGGAATTCGAAAGGCTAACGGACGGGTTTTCCTTTTCCCTTCATTTCCCTCGTTCCCCTTTTCACCAATCTGTCGCTCAGACAACGACTACACGCAAAGGCTAAAATTTCCCTCGCGTGTACCCTACTCAAGTACAAGCCTTCTCTCGGTAGTGTTGCAAGTCGCCTCTTGGCCCCCTAGGCCCCTTTTTGCCCCGAGCGGGTCGATGTCCCATGTTGGAGAATTGGTGCAGACTGCCACTTTCCTGGGGGGTTCCACGCAAAACCGTTGAAGCTAGTTCGGAGTAATAAAGGCCGGTGGAATGTCTTTGTAGTAAAAAGATTTCGCCCGTCGTATACGCCTCGTGATGGTAAGATTGCTTCATTAAACATTTTTATGCGCCAATTGACGTCCTCAAAATGATCTACCACTGACTCAGACAAAAGTATAACCTAAAGAAACATTCTCCGGCTTTATGGATCGTAAGTCACATCAGAGCCGTAGGGCTGTCGTCATCTAATTGCAAGCCGGGATTCTGTTAGATGGCATTCCCTGACGGAGGACAAAGCCCGGATCTGCTGCCCCACAATTCCCTCCAACCTCAGACGAAAAGGAGACCCTTGAACATGGATGGCAAGGGTTGCACACCACACTCCTTCTCGGCCCGCTGACCTGAAATCGGACCTGGAGCTTTAGTGGACGGAAGCTCATCCGCCAATCAGGCTCACCAAGGGAGATTGTGGCACTGGCATCCAACCCGCGGTCTTTGTATCCCAACGAGTAGCATGATACTAAAAAAAATTAAAATTAGAAGAGACACATGTAAAAGCCTTAGTGCAGAACATCTAACAAAATATTTAACCATAAAAAAACACGATCTGGGCATTTGATCACCCCTGCACGGTATGTATCTGAGGCAGATGCGTACCTACCGGTAGCTAAGCCCCTTAGGTATGCTTGTGTCTAGGTAAGCATGCAGAACGAACTTGGGCCGGCTGACCACGAAA
>JAVHJQ010001529.1:0-18213 GCA_031306095.1 Pyricularia sp. CD86 | reverse complement strand
AATGTGAAGTGTATTGGGAGCGAGTCCTTGCAACTTTTTTTTTTTATGAGAATCGCAATTTGATCATCGTCTGAGCTCGATCGCAAATGCTTTTTTTTTTGACCCATACAACCCATGCACCCCTGGCGGCGTCGTGGGTCACTCGCAACCAGAAAAGGCAAGCCCGACAGGGTTCAGGGCCGAAGAAAGAAAGACCATTAAAGATCAACCCCACGTCGCGTGTTTGTGTCGCGTCGAACTATCAGTACATTATAAAGTGTCACCCATCAGCAAAAAACAACCTACCGATGCAAGCGTATTTATTGATCTTGGTTTAAAGGATACACTGGCTGTGCTGAGACCCTCAAATTGATTTTCAATTAAATTTCTACTGTTATAATGCCTACCCTGCCACGTCGGCGGCGACCTGTGAGTGTTCAATGCAAAACATTTATGCCAAGATAATGAAGGAACTACGAATAATTCTCACACCTCACTAGGCCGACGAAGAGGTTGATGATCAAGATGATCGTCCCACGCAGCGTCGACGTCGCGCAGGGGACGAGGATAGCGAAGGTGCAAGTGAGGAGGCCAATGGGGTCGAGGGCGATGGATCCATTGAGACGCAGTTGATAAAGAAGCTCGTCAGATATGCTCTCGCCTGCGAATATTCTAGGACCCCCATACGCAGGGAAGGTATCAGAGATAAGGGTAAGAGACGCTACTAGCTCCTTGCCATGTGCGCAGAGCTGACACTCAAGTATCAGTCTTGGGGGCACACGGGAGGTCATTCAGGAACGTCTTTGAGGGTGCACAGAAGCAGCTTCGCGCAGTATTCGGCATGGAGATGGTCGAGTTGCCCGTCAGAGACAAGACGACCTTGTCCGTAGAGGAACAGAGGAGAGGTGAGTTTTTGCAACGAGAACTGCAGCCATACTCGCACGGTTGCCGCCGAGACAATGGTTGACTGACCTTCCCGCAGCTGCCAAATCCCAGTCCAAGGGCGCAACATCCTCCAATACATACATCCTTGTAACCACACTACCGGAGGATTACAGGACGGCCGCCATAGTTGCGCCGTCTAGGGTTCCGACCGCAGAGAAGGAAGCCGCCTATGTTGGGCTCTACTCCATGATTGTTACCATCATTCAACTCAACCGTGGAGAGTTGAGCGACCCAAAGCTCAAACGGTATCTGCAGAGATTGAATGCCGAGACCAACACGCCCATTGAAAAGACCGATTTGCTCCTGCAGAGGCTTATCAGGCAAAATTACATTGTCAAAACGGTGGAGCGCAACCCTCAAAACGACGACGATGCTATCACGTGGCGCGTCGGTCCGCGCGCCAAGCAGGAGTTGACTGACGAGTCCATGGCCAGTATTGTGAGGGATGTGTATGGCGAGGCTTATGACCAGGAACTCGAGGCGAAACTGCAAGCCAGCTTCAAAATTAGGGAGCGGAAACCTGTCAATGGTATAATAGAAAGGGATCAAGGCGAAGACGCGGATGCGGATGCGGACGAAGATGAGGAGGGCGCAGAGCAGGAGGATTGAGCGAGAAACTATGGCTTGGACAGGCCTCGAGCCTCTTTGTGATACCCATTTCATTAGACGGCTAGACCAATAGCACAGCGGCATCTAGCTTCAGCACCTTAGAATTGGCATTCCAGCCTCTCGTTTCCTTTTCCAACCTTGGGCTTACTCTCGAAGCCGCATGGATTGTTCTGATACAGTGATATCCGCAAGGCACATGTAGCCCTGTTTCGGTATATTGACCTGCGTTGGCCCGTCGGTGCCAGTTATCTGCAATATTATTTCGTGTCGGTCATGAGCACGCCCGCCTAATGCTCTCAACTACCTTGCTGCGCCCCAATTTCGTCTCCTTCCCTTGCAGGAGGCGGCCCACAAGGTTGAATCATTTTCTTTCAAAGTTTTTACATCGTCAGCGGAAGACTTTGTCAATGAACAGCCAAAAGCATCCAAAAAAAAGACCCACCCGAATCATCTGCGCCCGAGTCTTGGCCACCGGTTCGTTCTCAGCCAGCGAAATGTATGCCACCAGTGGCGGGTGGCCGGCGATGCTGGAGTATGTGTCGCGCTGGATGTTGGTCTTCCACTCCCAGCTTGTGGTGTCTGGGTGGCCGGTGCCGATGTACTTGGCCTGCAGCCGTTCGAGCTCTTGCTGTGAGCGCAGTTTGTCCGCCTAGAAACAAATTTACATGTCAGAACGATACTGCGCAAATGAATAGAAAGGCGGGGGTTAGTTCACTTACCATATTGAACTCTGATGTCTAGCCTTACGGTCTGCTGGCGGCGGGGAGATGAATCCCGGGCAAAGTCGAGGTTGAGTCTCGTCGCAATCGTGCGGTTACAACTAACGGTTTAGTGACAAGGGTGAATGGATTCGAATATTTTCGGGCCTAAACGAAAGCAGAATGCAGGGGATACAGGTACTGCAGCTAGGTGGATCTCAGGCGCTGGCGCGCCGAACTTAAGCTTGACATGGGAGCAACCCAGCTAATTCAAGCACCATCGTCTGATTACAACAGCAAGCTTTGCGACCCAATTCCCAGAACAACCATCCCCTCACCATCAATAACGAAACTCGGTTTAAAAAAATAAAAACATAAAAATTCAAACCCAGAAATCCTCTGGCGGAACTGCTTTACTGCTATGACGGAAGTATGGGAGGCCGTCGCGGCCACCAGGCATCACAAAAAGCTCTCGGCAGATGAAGCAGCCGCCCTCAAGGATTCGTGCTCCAAAACCCATCAACACCAACACATAGCACAATGCGCCGAGTGCTGCGGTCGCCTGCTCGATCAGGTCGCGACGCGCTACACAAAGTCCCCAGACCTGGCCTGGCTCACGGCGCAGCGGAACCTACCCGATGACCTCGAGAAGCTGTTTGCGCGGGCCAGGCAGAACCCGCGCGAGCTCGACGCCGTCGAGAGGCGGCTCAACGACGCGAAGCGCGACTGGGCCCGCGGGCGGATACAGACCTCCAAGGTCATCCGGCGGCTCGTGGACGAGGCGGGGCACGCGCAGCTGCTCGAGAAGCTGCAGGACCAGAGCATCTCGCTAGAGGCGGCGCTCGGCGAGATCGGCAACGTCCTGAGCGGGCGCGCCTCCTCCACCCCGGCTCGGGATCTCGACGTGGCACTGGAGAAGCTCATCGCGGCGCAGAGCAATCCTCTGCAGCGGCAAGAGGTGTACAGAGAGGTGCTCAACGCCACCACCGAGGGGCCCCTGGACGGCTTCATGGATCAGATGCTGGACAGGTTGGCGGCGAGCAAGGTGTCCAAGGAGGTCAAGGACAAGCACCTCCGCAGGCTGGATGAGCTCCGTCGGGCGCAGACGGCACACTTAAAATCCAAAAAGAAGAAGAAAACCAAGAGCCGGAAGCCGGAGGAGGAGGAGAAGCCGCCGTCTCTAGATGTACCACCCTGCACGGCGTGCGCGACGCTGCCGGATCCCAAGTCCTTCATCTCTTGCACTCTGTGTCTGGTGCGATCGAATGCGTGCGGTCAGGGGCCGCCTGCAGTCTTTTGCACAGATGCGTGCTACGAAGTGGGATTTGTAAGTACCACTTTCCCTTTTTCTGTTTCCATCCATAATCGGATGCTTCCCTCTGTTCGGTCGAATCTACATGTACTGACCCATCAACCCACAGGATGACCACGTCAACGAGGCACACATTTGCTCTTCTGGAGAAGACTGCATACAGCTACGCAGGGCGGAGGACGAAGACATGTCTGGTGTCGAAACGCAGATCGTCCTCTGCAGTGACTGCCTCGGCCCAACCAAGGTTTTGACCAGCTACTGCTCCGAGACGTGCGCCGAGATGAATTTCGATCGCCACCAAAACGCCATGCACAAGCACGAATCACCAGGCCAGGAAGGGGCTGCTGCGCCCAAGAATCAGTCGAGAAATATAGAGGATCATGTGGTACCGTTGAATCAAGTATTGGCAGACATGGAGCAGAGAAATGGGATCACCATGAAGGCGATGAGCTAGGAAGAGGGATATCGGGCGGGGTTGCGATCCGACCTAAGACTAGACGCGCCCGACGTAGTAGTCCTTGTCTGATTGGATCGGGGCTGTTGAGCTTGTCATTGTACTCCCCGCTCTCGACCTCAACTTACGGATTGGACTGTATTGTTGTATATAGTATTTGCGCCAGGCGAACAGATACCCTTGAAATCACTTTGAGCCTTACTCTAGCAGCTCAACCGCTTCGTGTGAATCTAACGTGGCAAACAAAAAAAAAGGAGCAGAAGAAGAAACGAAAACCAGTATCAGTTTGATGTGAGCAGGTCGAAAAGACCAATATCTAATTGTCTGTGAATTTTATATCACCTTGTTGGCTTGCTTGCGAAATCACAGGGTTAGGGTCAAAATTTACTCATCGTCGCGCTTTCGCCCCTGACGTCGCCGATTTCTCCAAAGATTTGGGTGGGTTGCTTATCTCCGAAGTCCATCAAGCCCATCCATACCCATCCGTCAATCGTCCATACCTACCTCCTTAGTACCTACCTGCCTACCTACCCACCCAACTAGCACACAGCTGCAACCCATAATGTCTGCGACCAGCCAGGTTTTCAAGGGCCAACCGGCCCAGCAAGTCAAATCTTTGGTAAGAAAGGGCTTTTGTTTTGCATTGATCGTGATCAAAAATCCCCGATGCGATCGGACGTACAGTTTGCCCAAGCTAACGAAATTTACGGCTTTTGATATAGTACCGTCAGCTCCTTAGGCAAAGCAACCAGTTCCCAGCCTACAACTTCCGCGAGTACGCCCGGAGGAGGACGCGCGATGCTTTCCGCGACAGCAAGGACGTCAAGGACGCGGGGCGGATCGAGGAGCTGTACCAACAGGGCCTGAAGGACCTTCAGGTCATGAAGGTGCGTTGAATAATTTGCCATCTGGAATAACAACAGACTCAGGTTGATCCTTCTGGGAAAGCCGACGCTGACAATGATGTTTGGGTGAACAGAGGCAAACGGTTCTGGGACAGTTCTATCAGCTTGACAGGCTGGTTATCGAGAACGGCATCTCGGTATGTTGAAGATTCGACTTCGGGCATGCTCGCTACTGGCCTGAGGCGAACGAACATATACATCGAGGCTTGCGCTGACATCGGGGCAATCTTGTAGGGCAAGGACAAAGGCGATAGAAACGAGATAGTCCGAGAGAAGCCTCAAGGGTAAGTGGTTCTAATCACAGCTGTCTAGGCTACTACTATGACGGGCTTTGACTAACGCTAATTATCGCGAGAAAGCTTGGTATAATGGACGACATGGTCTTTTTTTTTTCTTCCATACGAACGCCAGCAGCACTACACGAAGGAACAAAGCCGACGTGTATATTGACAGTAAAGAAGGGTTAGAAGCATATATTGCGCTGATGAAATACTGCTCAAGATGGGCAGGGCTTTTGAGGGCTCTGCAGGTTGCATAGGTGTTGGACGATTGTTCGAAGCATTGCATGCTGAGATGTCAGACTCTCGACCTTTGCAGTTCAGGTCGTATGTACTATAATGTGTACAAACAGATTCAGAAACACAGCTCTTTCCGCATTGTCGACTATTCAATCGGCAAGGGAATTTCAAGGACAATGAATATCGTGATCATTGTTCTATATATCGTCGTGATTTATTGTGACGATATCGTGATCATTGTATTGTGGTAGTCTTTGCAATTTGCGATCCCAAGTAGTGTCACTGTATTCGTACTGTCTCCGTACTGTCTTTCTGGTCCCCAAGCGGCGGTTGAATCAAATCAAGTCAATTGATTCAACCCCGACAGCAGCCCCAGCATTAATCAATTATCAATCGCAATTACACAAGTATCCTCACAGAGCATTGTTTGACCATGGCGCCAGGCGTAAGTACTCTCCAACTTTTGAAAGCTTGATGCAACATTCCCGTCGATCTATATTTCGGACAGCATTGCCGCCCAAAGCAATGGCTCTTTTTGACAAAGAAGTTCGCGATTAACATAATCTGTACCGCGCCAACGCCCAGACGCGTCGCGGCAACCGATCAGGGTACCCCGAACACGATGACTTTGAGGGCCTCCCCGTGCGCCAGTGGCGCCAGGAGTGGGTGACTGTTGCGCCCGTCGCCCAGGTCGAGGCGCATCACGAGAACGACATTTGGGCCCGCGAGCTGCCGTACGGCATGCCCAAGGACTCGCAACTGCTGGCGCCTCACTCGCTCGAGCTGCTGCGCGCCGCCCGCTCCGGCCGGCTCTACAAGCGTCCCGCCCCGGCCGACGACGAAGACGCGGATCTCGACGCGGGCCCGGACAAGGCCGACAAGAAGGAGGACGTCAGCGCAAAGGGCTACAACGTCAAGGTGTGGAAGCAGGTCCCCCGCAACGCAGAGGGCGCCACAATATCCTACCTCGCCAAGCGGCGCAAGAACACTGTTACGCTGAAGCCAAAGGCCGAGGTGTTGCAGTCGACGGGGTCTTGCATCACGCGCGCGACGGTCCGCCGCGTCGACGCCGCCGGCAACCCCTACGAGCAGACCATCACCCTCACCGAGGGCCAGCCAGTGGACGGTGAGATCATATCCACCAGCGTCGTGCCCATGCCTGCTGTCGAGGCTGCACTGCCCGCACAGCAGACCACGCCGGTACGGAGGAAACCGCCACCGCCTAGGAGAAAGCCCAAGGGACCTGGCCGAGGGAGAAAGAAGGGCAGGCTGCCGCTGCCCGCGAGCACGAGGCCACCTTCAAGTGTAGAGACTGCCGGAGGGGCTGGCGCTGCTACTTCTACTGCTATTGGCGGCGCTGGATCTGCCACTACCGCTCCTCTGGACGGTCAAGCAGCTCAGGCTGTGAGTAATTTGGATGTCTATAATAATTACGCGAAATGCATACTGACAAAGCTTGACAGAACTCAACTCAAACTCAAACTTCAAATGGGGTCGACGGTGCCCAGGGTGATCCTATGGATCAATCTGCGCATCCGTCAGATGACGAAGACGGGGATGAAGGGGATGATGGAGACGAGGGCGATGAGGGTGACGGTGATATCGAGATGGAGGGTACTAGTGATATCGACCGGGCTTCAGAACCCATAGAAAACACGCCAAACCCGCAACCACAACCCAATGAAAAGAGGGAAGAAGCGCCGCAAGCACCTCCCAACAGCGGCAGCGACGTCTCAGGCAAGCAGTCGGAGCCACAAGGCCTCCTGCCCGTGCCTGCTGGTATTGCTGCCTCCGCCTCACCACGCGCCGAGGGAAGCCCGCTCAAGCACGTGGCGCTGGCTTCGCCGACAAACAAGTCGCCTGTGCTATCACCTAAGGTTGAGGAGGCTTCTCAGGGCACACCGGCAGCGCAAGAAGTTCAGCCCAAAGAGAGCGCAGAAACTGCGCAGGCAACAGAACCGACTACTATCACCGAAAGCGTAGAGGCTGCCCCTGCAAAGGAGCAATCCACCGCTGCCGAGGATCCAAAGTCTGCTCAAGAAACGGAACCACAGGCCGTCAATGACACTGCAGTAACAGAGGCCACCAAGCGGGAGGATTCTGCACTGCCATTGACGACGGAAATGGCGGTGGACTCGGTTCCTCCACCTGATGTGACAATGGAGGATGCGCCAGCTCCCGAAGCAAAGGCCCCGGAACCACCCGTACAAGCATCGGAACCTGAGCCAATGGAAATCGAGGAGACAAAGGCAACTTCGCCCGAAGTTTCACAGCAAGCGCTGCCAGACCTTAAGCCTTCTCCTGGGCCCGCCGAGCCGGCCTCAGAGACCGTCGGTTTAGCGGCCGATGCTGAGGCTCCTGCCCCCCAGGTCAAGAGCCCAACACCGGAGGAAAAACAGCTTACGACTGAAGAACCAGCTGATGCCACCACCAAGGCTGAGCCGGCAACCGAAACCCCAACAGTGAAGACGCCAGAAAAGACGCCGGAGCAGGCAGAGACCAAACCCGAGCTTCCGGACCTCAGAGAGCCCGTCGATGCTCCAGCACCCACAGAATCTCCCAAGGCGGCTGAAGATTCGGCCGCGCAACCCACAGAGGCCGCACCGGTCGTCCCCGAGGCTTCTCCACTACCTGCCCAGCCGCCCTCGCCGCCCTTGCCACCTACCAAAGTGGCCGAGGACGAGGACGAAGGCCCGGATCTGTTCTCGGGACTCGAGGCTCAGCTCAACGCCCAGGACGAGCAGAATCGTGTCGCTTTGAAAACCGAGACTGTAGAACCTACGACCGTCCCAGATGAACAAGCTTCAAAGCCGGCTGAAGAGCAGACATCGGAGCCGTCTGACGACAAGACTGCTGGCGAGAGCCCGTCCGAGTCCAAGGATGTGCCCAAACCCGCAGCCGAACCTGCAGCTGAGACGGCGGCCGAGACAGCAGCGGAGCCAGTAGTCGAGCCAGCAGTCGAGGATGCGAAGCCTGTGCTACCTGAAGTATCATAGAGAAGGTTTGAGACTTGGGGAGAAGATTGACTCAGCTTTTCCCCCCCTTGAGTTATTCAGCGTAGGCATAAAGAGGCGTTTAGGGATAATTATGTAACTTTTCTTTTACAACTGTGTAAAATTGTGGTTTCTGGATACTTTTGCTAGTAAATTACTTTCTTAAACCTGGTTTGTGATTTATATTTTTATCCTTTGTTTTTTTTTTTTCTTGGTCGGCTCTCGCCTTTTACCTATTCTTTTCGTATTTGCCTCCGTTTGCTCGCTGTATTGGTACGTTAGAGGTCTTGAGGATGCACTCGCTCACAGTGAAGTGGCGCTGATCCCAAGATTTACCCATGATACGATTGTTTTATACCAGCCCGACTACGTAAGCATAGCAATCTCATCATATGTGAAGCCAAACAAATACAGCAGGTCTAGGAGACTCTCGCGGTTGAGTCTGGCATCTGCCTCCATCTGCACCCGCGGCTTGGCATTCCACGCAACTCCCAGACCGGCTGCCTCCATCATGAGCAGGTCGTTGGCTCCATCGCCGACAGCCACGACTTGGTCAGGCGCGATGCCTTCCTTGGCCGCAATCTCGAGCAAGAGATCCCGCTTGCGCTCCTTGCCGACGATGAGTCCCTTGACCTCACCGGTGAGCTTGCCCTCAGCATCCACAACCACCTCATTGGCGTGCGCGTGGTCGATGCCCAATTCCCCAGCCAACCATGAAGTAAGTGGCTGGAAGCCGCCACTGAGTACGGCAGTGCGAATACCCAGGCGCTTGAGGGCCTTGACGAGCTGTCGCGCGCCAGGGGTGACGTCAAGAACAGGGCGCAAGTCGTTGAAAAGGGAGGCTGGTAGTCCCTTGAGCAGGGCGACACGCTCGCGGAAGGCCGCGTCGAATTCGAGCTCGCCCAGCATGGCGCGATGGGTAATGTCGGCCACGCGCTGAGCCAGGTCTGGAGGGTCCTTGATAGTAGCTGCCAGCAGGTCAATAACCTCCTGTGTGATCAGGGTGCTGTCCATATCGAAGACTACGAGGCGCTTGTGACGACGGAATGGCGACTCCATCTGCAAAACGACGTCGACGCTCCATTCCCGCTCGAAACGATAGATGAGCTCATGCTTGCGCAGATCTTTGAGGGCTAGGTAGCTTGGGGAGGGCGCTGGGTTCAGGATCAACTCGACAACACAAGGGTGAGCAGCACTGTCCATGCAGCGATGGGCGCTGGTCGGGTCTGTTGAGCCTGAGGGGATGGGGAACGTGGACATGAGGTGGAGGAACGACGCGACACAGAGTGGGGAAACGTAGGAACCATAGAGACGGTCGAGGGACTGATCCTCGGCGGTAGGCGGTTCAAGGGGGAAGGCATCCGGGTTGGTAGTCGGTGCCAGGTTTGGGGGGATGTCGGTGTGCTCCTCCACGGCAACGTTGGAGACCTTGGGCGAAGGCACCTTGGGGGAGTGCACTGCACTCGTGGCGTGCGAGCGGGAAGGCTTGTACATCAAGGTGGCGACCAGCCTGCTGGTGGTGGTGCCCGCCGGAGGAGCGCAGTTTGGGTGAGACAAGTCATGGTTCAAGCCGCTCTCGACAACCTTGGGCGGGTGTTCAGCCGAAGGGATGCCATTGAAGGTTGTAGCACCGGGAGCGGGTGAGACCGGTTTGGGACGCGACGGTAGAACCGACTGTGCCTGGCCCTGGGCGGCTCCATGATCCTCAACGACGGTGTCGATGCCGTAGTGCATCTCGGGCTTTCCAGGTGGGCGGTACTGCTGGTGCTCCTGGAGGTAGGAGGAGCTCCGCATGGCACCCAGCTGCGGCCGAGCCGGACCCGCTCGGATCGAGGATGCGACCGGAGCGGGAGCGGGAGTGCCCTTGTCCTCTTGCATTTCTTTTTCGGCGCCTAGAGTTTTGCCGGCACTTTATGGGGGGTGGGAAATGTGTGCGTGCGGGTAGAAGTTTATTCCCGTAAAGTACAACTCTGACGCAGAAAGACGTTGCACTGGCACTGTCCAAGAGGCACTTCCTCGGCTCGGGTTTGTTTGTGCAGGCTGACGCTGACGGATGGCGTACGATCGATCTACAGAATGGGCCAAGTACAGAATAATGAACAAGGGTGCGTGAAATGAAACTCTAACACGACTCGATTAATCGATGCTGTTGAGCCGCCTCACCAGCCTTTCTTTCAAACATGGATCAATTGGAGGGGAGCCTGTTTACCAGTGTTTCTTGTATGGAGGGGCTTAGTAGTAGTCAGCCTTAGTGGGGCAGTGCAGTACCAACAACACGTAGTCTGGTTGGCTGAGATTCGCCAACTTTGCTTTGATAGGGTGTGTGTCATGTCACCGTCAACTGCTCCTTCCACTAAAATCCGAAGGTACGGTGCGGTGAGGTCATCTCACGTGAAATCTGGCCCACGGCGGATTGCGGCTCATTCAGTGAAAGAAACGACCCGAAGAAAACGAACCTGCATTCATGCACCGGTCAATTGGCCAAGGTACTGTCCTCCGTTATATGTATGTTGTTTTGTAGTACAACCACAACAGGAGCGATCGTCCCTCGAAAGGGATCACTTCATCACGATTGTCAAGACGCCTTCTCATAATATTATCAATCACTAGAGATTAGCATGCAAGTTTTCGATCGATTGGTTGATCAATCAGCGTAACCTGGTTCATGGATTGCGACAAAAACTTGAAGCGTCCGTCGCCTCATGCGGCTGTCGGTAATGGCTATCGGTGCTGGCTAAGGGACTGGATCTCGGCCCGGGATCCTGGTTTACAAACGCACACGACACATCAAACCCTTGCGACCTGTTGGCTTTTTAATACTTAAACACTTTAACATTAACGAATGTGGTCTAGAGCAGCCAACCAAAGGCCTTGGTTCTCGGAAAGCCCGGGAGTTAAGACGATAAGTTTTGCCTTTGCATGCCCTGCTCGACCACTCTTACTCGAGGCTGGCCAATGAGAACTTGGGCCTGAGGCTGATGAAAGTCGTAGCGTCGATGTCGTGATCGTCCAGGAGGCTCCACGGTGATGTGAAGCCATTCTCGGCTCCGGTGTTGTCCAGCCATTCCCGCTATTGCGTGCTGCCCCGACTGCGATTTCAATGCTGATGTAATCATCATCCTGAGATGTGGTTCGTCCGCCGCCTGGTCCCTCGATGGTCATTGACGCCTTTGTATCGCCATGCCGTCGCCTGAGAAGGGAAAAAAATGGTTCGTCAGGGGTCTGGACTCAGGAGGCAAGTACCTGACCCAGGGCGAAACCCAAGGTAGCGGTACATGCACTCGACTACTGGGGACATGGTCAATGCTGTTATTCAGACTTGGCCAGCTTGTGTAGTGTAGGTTCTGATTTCCAAGAAATTCCTTGGCCTTCAGTGTATTAGTATACAATTCTTTCCTCAAAAGTCTTTTTACACGACTTCATACTATTCTTCCGGGACCTGATTACCAATTGTGACTTGGACCATATACCTTAAAACTGATTCCTTGACCATACTCTATACTCCTCAACGGTAAAAGACTCCTTAACCGATATTTGACTTGTAACCCCTGTTCTTGAAGCCGTTACAGAAGCCCCAAGCACCAAAGGAGTAAACCGTACAATATTGTACTAGAGGCTTTCCCAACAAACCATCGACATACTTACATTCAAACAAAAATCACTGATAATGACGCAACCATCATCCATGGAGTCCTCTCCGCGCATGAAGCCCCTGCACGTCAAGTTCGAGGACACCGCAGAGATGGACTCGGGATACTCCTCAGCCAGCTCGTCGACAGCATCTCTGCCCCAGGTCTCCTTCACGCCCTCGCACCTGCGCCACATCAACGACCAGCTCGAGAAGATGCAGGCCATGGATATCCTTCGCTTCTGCCGCGTCCTCTTCCCCAACCTATACCAGACGACGGCCTTTGGGCTGACGGGGCTCGTGACGCTTGACATGCTATCCAAGATGGAAAAGGAGTCTTCCTTCCTGCCTTCGGTCGAGCTAATCTTCCTCGACACCCTGTACCACTTTGACGAGACGTACCAGCTCGTCGAGAGGGTCAAGGAGCGGTACAGCAACGTCAAGATGCACGTGTACAAGCCGGCCGACTGCGAGACGGTGGCCGACTTCGAGACCAAGTACGGCGAGAAGCTGTACGAGACCAGCTCCGAGTTCTACGACTGGGTGGCCAAGGTCGAGCCCCAGCAGCGTGCCTACTCGGACCTCAACGTCGGTGCCGTCCTGACCGGTCGCCGGAGGTCTCAGGGTGGACAGCGCAACAAGATCCCCATCATCGAGGTCGACAGCGAGACGGGCATCGTTAAGATCAACCCCCTCGTCAACTGGTCGTTCCAGGACGTGCAAAAGTACATCAAGGAGAATGACGTGCCATACAACGTGCTGCTTGACAGGGGGTACAAGTCGGTCGGCGACTGGCACTCAACCAGCCCCGTGGCCGAGGGAGAGGACGAGAGGGCCGGCAGGTGGAAGGGTCAGAACAAGACCGAGTGCGGCATCCACAACAAGAAGTCGCGGTACGCACAGTTCCTCGAGGAGGCCGACAGGAAGGCCGCCGAAGCTGCCAAGGTTGCGGCGGCGGTAGCAAACAGTCAAGACTCTTCGGTCGGTAGCGAAGTTGCCGATGACGCTCGTTGGCACGCTGCGAGAAGACCAGGTGCTCGCCGGCGCCAACATCATCACCAAGACCATGCTCCTTCTGCCGTTGCCTCATCGGCATAAGCTGGCTCTTGCATCAACCTGTTGACTGAGACAGCATAGTTCTGCTCACCTTTTTTTTGCATTTTTTTCGGCGCATAGCAGGGCATTTGGTTTTTTTGTTCTGGGATTCAAATGACCCTCAAGGCATTTGATATGTTTATTTCCCAAAGATTGTCCATGTTGTTTTGGGTTTCTTCTCGTCTTGTCTCGTCTCATGGAAGGCGATGGCGAGCTAAAAGATCATGAACGGGGCGTATGGACTCCCCAGCAGGCGTTTATGTTGTTTTCATTTGTTTCTTATTGCCGTTTCATTCCCTGGAACCCCTCGTTCGTCTTTTTCTCATTAGTGGCAGCGGGAAAGCTGCCGAATCGTGATTGACCAGCGGCGGCGTTGGACGAAGTTATAAGATTTAGTAAGCCAAGTAGCATTGCGAAATTAAATAAATTCGAAATGACTGCAAATCATCAATCGGAACTGTGAGAATGCATCAGCATATGATGCGGATAACTGAACTTCAGACCTCAAAAAGAGACCAATCACGAGGTGGATGGATTGATTGGTCATCCGATCCCGTGCATTTTTGCGCCTGTCCCTGTTTCCCTGTATGGATAGGCATGCACCTGCTTTTGGCAAGTAAAATGACCTCACAAACATCCGGCATTTACTATGATAGCAGTAAAATTTACATGGCAATGCATCATCAATGTGCATCATGCTGTGTGTGGCTCATTTTGATTTCAGACTCTCAAACAGCCCGGAGCTCGTGTAGGCGAGGTAACAGTTGCACTCGGATGTGTGAATGTGCGTCATGTCGAAGTCAACTTCTTATCATTTTCCAAACTCTACAACACACGCTCAACTCTACACAGCACACCAGTCCCAACTACCACCAGACTATTGAACAAATAAAACGGGCGTGTTGCTGTCTCAGCCTCGGTTGTGATCGATAATGCTTTGCCTTCTATGTACATCGATGCCTCGTCAGGCAGCTACCTCTCCCTAGGCATCTGGTAGCCAAAATTTCGAAAAATGCCCAGCGGCCGTGTTCTTCAACTGTAAAATTAAAGTCTCTAGTAGCCCTCCTTGCCCCATTTGTTCCACTTGTCGTGGAGGTTCTATGAAACGATACAAAGTTAGATTCTGTGAGATGATACCTACTGACTTGGGAGGTTGGACTAACCTTGGGCAGCGTGACGTCGGGGACAACCACAACGTTCACAGCGCTGGGGGCATCCTTAGGAGCAGCGTTGGGGTCACCACCGGGGTGGTACTTGTACTTGCCAGCGCCCTCGCTCTCCCACGGCATGGCGTCCTTGGCCATAGGGACCTTGGTCTCCGAAGTGGACGACGTAGGCGTGCGGCCTGGGAACGATAGTTAGCCGTCAAGTCGTTTCGACTTTTTCAAAGGTTCATAGGTTCATTCAGTCGGTCGTACCAAAGTAGAAACCGGCACCGGCGAAAGCAGCAACCATGATGCCACCGAGAATCTATCATTTGTGACGACTTGTCAGTGGCCGTCCATCTCGTGCAGCTCGTTTGACCGTTGAGTCTCGTCAAACCACTGGCTGTACGAGGGTATTTCAGCTCGTAATCGACCCAGCAGCACGCACCATAAGCTCAGGGTCCTTCTTGCCCTCCTGCTTGAGGACATGCTCCTTTGCGCCGGCCTCGAGCCTGCGGGCGCTGGTGGAAAACGCCCTCCTAGCGATGAAAGAGGCCATTTCGGTGTTGTTCTGATTGTTCGAATTTGTCGCGTTGGTGAATTCGGATCGATTGCGATAGCTCGGTTATCGCTCGTCTTCGCTAGGTGACGACAATGGCTTGTTGTAATTTGAGGTAGTGGGCAATGAAAGGTAGGTCCTGCACCAAGCTTGAATTCAATTCCAATTGATTCGCTACAAGCTCGGGCCGTCATACGATTTGCCCGTCACAAGCTTGCAACAAATTGGGAAGAGCATGACGACGGATGATAAGATAATCCGGGACCCGCTTCCTGTCAAGGAAATGATGGCGTGGTGCAGCTGAGGCGCATTGACCGCTGGCCCTTGCAGGCATGTTCCCGACCTTGCGTTTGGTTGGAAGGCTTGCTAACCAAAAATGCTTTGATAAGCCCATTAGGCGAATGGGCACACCCCTGAAAGTAGAAGTGAGCCTTCGTCAAATGGTCTCTTTGTTGACTGTCACTAGTCTGGTCTACTTGGCTTAACAAGGCTTTTCCTTCGTCTTCCACAAACAAGGTCCATATTTTCGATTCTTCAACACGTTCATTTTTTTTTCTCGATACCGCGTCGCTCTTTTGTTTTTTTTTGAACTGCACATATTGGCGATTTTTAAAATCTCCAACTCGTTCGACGCCTTGTTGCGATCCCGTATACCCTCTGAATTGCGATTCTTGGCAAGCTAGAAAGGCGCACTTTAGTACTGGGAAAAACAACTTGAGGGGCCCGACGTAGATCGCCACGACAACGCCTCTGTACGCGCCGGTCTGCGTACAATTTTCACGAGCTCCGACTATTGCAACCACCAGCTACAATAATTTCCGATTCCAAATTTTCCAACCTCTACCGACCCGACGATAATTCGAGAGGGAAATCGCTATAGCATACAAGATATGCACGCCAAGTCGCTCTTCACCAACTTATAGCAGTGATCTCTACCTCAACATATTTAACTTTTCTGTCCGAGTACACTTGTGCGCGTGTCAGAGTCGGGCAAAGCGAGGGAAAGGTGTTGTGTGACTGGAAACATAGTCCTCGACGCCCAAGGCGCGGGTTGGAAAAAGAGAGCATAAACGGGTAGTCGAGGGGCTCGTCGGCTTGTCTCTGCTTCAAAATGGCTGGACCACCTAGTATCATTTCTTCCCGGATGACGGATGTTAACTCCGACGACGAAGGCACCAAAGAGGCACCAAGCTCCAACGGAAATCGTCGTAGCCAGTTGGAGAACCTCTCACGGCCAGGGACCGCAAGAACCGGGCTCTCCTCGAAAACTCAAAATCAACCCCTACGCCATGCCCTGGGCAAGCGTACCAGCGCTGCCGCAAGCAGCATTGCGAGCGGACGTCCTGGGAGTTCTCTAAGTCGGAGCCACGTCCCGTCGCTTACATCCCACGCTTTCTTCCATCCCATGAGCTCTCAGAAGCTTCAGGCTCAAAGAAGCGGGACTCGGCCTACGATGTTGCTCCGGCAGCAGAGTCGTGGCGACATCGAGCTGTCCCGCGATGGGCGCAGCGTCACTCGCCAGAGTGTCACGTCGGATTTCACCAACCCGCAGATGATGTCACGCCTGGCTCAGTCGCATTCGGCCTACGACAGTGAACAACTGCGGCCGCCAGGGTCACGTGGAACCGAGGTGACCGATCTTGATGGAGGAGCGGACAGGGTTACCGCAAACACCAGCCCAACTTACGGTCACTATCCGACGGGTAGCTTGTCGGAGAGCGTGCGACCGCTCCAGAAGAAGCCTGGTGAGGGCAGGAATAACAGTCTCACTGTTCGTGTGGATAGGAACTACAAGTCAAGGGACAATCTCCCCACTCCGGTTAGGACTCCCCGCTCCTTCCGCTCCAGCTTTATGCTTCCGACACGGAATGGCTCACCGCAGACCGGTGCGAACCGGGACATTCAGGGCGGCGAGAAGCTCGAGTCTGTTGCTTCCACTCCTCAGCTGAGCCCAGCCGATGCCGTCGCAGCGACAGCAAACGATTCGAATGCGGAAAAGATGGCCGTCGCCGTTGGTCGAAACTTTGAGTTTTTTGAGGGCAACACTGTCTTCTGTCTGGGTGGCCGCTTCCAAAACACCCGGTCGACACCTGTCAACATCGCTACCGGATCCCTTGTGGTCATCCCTTCGGCTCTATGGTTTGCTTTCAGTGCACCGTGGCTTTGGGATAACGTCTCGCCCGCAGTTCCCATAACCTTTGCATATCTGTTTTATATCTGCATTTCCTCGTTCGTACACGCATCCGTGTCGGATCCAGGGGTAAGTTCATCATAGCATTAGGATCCGTAAATCACATGGCTGAACTTGGTGACATGTTAACACGGTCATTTGCCCTAGATCCTACCGAGGAACTTGCATCAGTTTCCTCCCCCAGACGAAAACGACGATCCGCTACGACTGGGACCACCAACTACGGACTGGACACTGATAAGATCTGCCGAGAGCTCGACGTCAGCAATGGAAGTCCCGACCAAGTACTGTAGGACATGCAACATCTGGCGGCCACCGCGCACACACCACTGCCGCCTTTGCGATAACTGCATCGAGACTGCTGACCACCACTGCGTTTGGCTCAACAACTGTGTGGGACGCCGCAATTACCGCTACTTCTTCGCATTCGTCACATCCACTACCCTGCTCTCCATCTACCTTCTCGCATCTTGCCTAGGGCAGATAACAACATACGCCAGTCTGGAGAACGTATCTGTTGGCCAAGCCATCGACCACTTCCGCGTACCGTTTGCTTTAGTAATCTACGGATTCCTGGGGTTCTTGTATCCTGCCGCCCTGATGTTCTACCACATATTTCTAATGGCACGAGGCGAGACGACAAGGGAGTTCCTCAATTCGCACAAGTTCTTGAAAAAGGACCGGTACAGGGCTTTCACCCAGGGCAACTGGGTCAAGAACTGGATCGTGGTGCTCTGCAGGCCTCGGCCGCCCACATATTACCGCTTCAAGGAGAAGGCGGTTCAAGGTGATCAGAGACTTGCGGCGACAAAGAGATCGGAGCTCCGACGGGCCGAGACCAAGGAGGGCATGGAGATGCAAGATGTCGGGCCTGCAAGCGTAGGGTTTCAAGGGCCGACTTCCCGAGCCGCGGCTGCAGCATGACGTCTCGTGATGCACACAAACTTTTTCACGTCATTCATTTTTTCTCTGTTCCCTATTCAACCGTCTGTTTTATTTCATGTTTTTTTTATCCCTCTCTGTTTTTTTTTCTTTTCTTCTGTTGATTATTTGCGTTGCCAAGCGACTTATTCCTTTTTTCTTCCGTTCTTACATATGTTTTATTCGTCAGCTGGAAGATAACGCAGGGAAACCTTCCATGTTCTGGGACAGGAGCTGTATATACCTTGGCTGTGCTTGTAA
>JAVHJQ010001506.1:0-23633 GCA_031306095.1 Pyricularia sp. CD86 | reverse complement strand
GAATAAGCACAGAAAGAAAGCAAAAGAAGAGTCTATAGCCGTGAAAAAAAATGACCCAAACACAGACTTGGCAAGCATCACCAACTCACAGGCTAAATCCAGCCGCGCCCCAACGAGGTAGGATCCCGATGCAGGGAACCAAAAGAAGACGAACCCATCCTTTCGAGCCCTCCCAAGGCGGAAGCAGCAAAATGTCAACCTTGACAGCTGTGTGGACAGCCCATGTCACTTTTACCTTTTTTTTTCTTTTTCCCGTTGTTACATAGTAACACGAGCCGTAAAAAAAAAGAAGAAAAAAAAGATATAACGGGGATTCTACTGTGATTACAAAACATTTTGTCATAGTCGACGTATCCCGCATATTCCAGTCTAACCCACTGCACTACGCCAACATTTGTCACACGAAAGCAAAACAGTTACATCAGAATAAGTAAAGGACAGAAGAAAAAAGGGGGTGGATACAATCATTTCACCACATGGACGTATACAACGCCGGGAGACCTTGCCGTGCTTCCTACCCCAGGTGGGTAACGGTAGACTGGTGTGTACGTCCTTTTTGGACTCCCCTTTCCCCCCTTCCAGCTGCATGATTTTTTTTGACCACATGCCTCGCTGTCGACGGGATCAGATCTTAACAAAGAAATCTCGCTATGTCTAGACCAGTCTAGACACACCTCCATGAACATCAAAGCAACGGCGGGAAACCGGCCATTGTGTCCGTCTGCTTTGTGGTATGACCTGTGGACCTCGGAAGCCAAAGTGAACACCATCTACGACGCAAAATGGACTAAAGCAGGAGAGAGACCCTGATGTGGATATGGTCACGGCAGGACTCAACACGCATCCTTGTGAAGTGCCCTGCCTGGGTGTCCCGCTTGACGCTGATGTTGGCACAAGAGTATTTGCCGTCGACTGGTGGAATCAAATTGCACCAAGAAACACATCTCGGTGGGCTCTCAGACTTCAAGCTACATCTTTCATGGTTAGCTTTGACCATTGATCGTGCGTTGCTCGTTGAGGGTGTGCTGGGGTGGCGAAATTTGGTGAGCGGATGGACATACGAGGGGAAAAACAAAAGGACTTGAGGGGCGAGAATGAAGAAGAGATACAAGACTCTGATATCCTACGTATCAGGTACCTGGAAGGGAATTCGATGATATGTACACGGTACATTGCCTTTGATAATCAAAAGGAAGGGGGCTTTTAGGGAATAAAACGGAGACTAATCCGTAAAGGTTAGAGCAGAGAACAGTATCAATTATTCCCTAATGTATTCACTATCAGGTATGATGCACATGATTGACATAACTGGCAGTATATTGACCAAGATGCAACTGGACGAAGATGATAGATAATATGGTACACAGGTCAACTGAAAGCTGGATGATCCAGGGGGTAGGTAGCAGGGAAACTAGGATCTTTACAGGGACACGTTGACGACTGTAACTTGCTGGCTCGCTCCAACAATTTCAGGCGAGGCGAGGCATACATGTGTTTTTTGCTCCGGACTAGAAGTTGTATATAAGATGTACCAGCAGCTAGTCTCCAACACTCAAGTGCACAAGTCAGGCAGTATTCTGGAACTATCAGGCGTCACAAAAGGAGCAGAAGAAAGGTTTTGCAAAGACAGTCTCGGCTTTCTAAACGTTTTCGCTAAACCATACAGTGATAACTCCTCGTGCAGCACCTATCCCTTGACCGTATGCATGTTGTGTGCCTAGACAATCTCGCCTATGACCTGAAGTGTGGTTCTGCCCTGATGGTACTACAGGATATAGCTGGGATTGGATTAAGAAACAGAGAGGAGACAAGTGAAGGACAAGTTTGCCTGTAACCTAACCAGATGGATATAACGCCGGAATCTTGTGATTTTCACCCAAACAGAAATTGAGGAATTAGCTAAACTGCCGCCGGGACCGGCGGGAGAGGCGCTGGCGGCCCGGACCCGCCTGAAAACGGCTTGTCCGAGTCCGGTTTTGGAACCACCAAGATGCTGTTCTCCGGCACCTTTGTGCGCCCTTCCAAGTCCTCGCCCCGAATGACCTTCTTGACCTCTTCGACATCCAATGTCTCATACTGAACAAGCGCTTTGGCAAGCCTGTCAAGTTCAACGCGCTTGTCCTTCAGCAGCTTGGCACCCCGTTCCTGCGCAACCTCCAGTATCGTCTTTACCTCTGCCTCTATGACTGCCTTGGTCGAGCTGCTGAGGTTCTCAAACGTGCGCCCGTACTCCATCGGTCCGAGCTTCTCTGACATGCCCCAGCGGGATACCATCCTGTATGCAAGGTCCGTGGCGCGTTCGAGATCCTAAGTTTGTGCGCAAAATCGTTAGTCCTGCCATTTTCTTCGTGGGAGACTCGCTATGCTGGAACGAAATAGCTTACGTTAGAGACGCCGCTGGTGACCATGTCATCACCAAAAGCCAGTTGCTCAGCAATCTTTCCACCGAGGAGACTATCGATCTGAGCCTTGTAATCTTTGACAGTGAACGAGTACTTGTCCATCTCCGGGAGGTAAGCGGTATGGCCCAGAGAAGGACCGCGGGGGAGAATGGTCACTTTGTACAGCTTGTTGGGCGAGTCTTGAGTGTACAGAGTGATGAGGGCATGGCCAGCCTCGTGGTAAGCAGTCATTTCCTTCTCCTTCGGGCTGATAACCATGCTCCTTCTCTCGGCGCCCATGATGACCTTGTCTTTGGCCCAGTCGAAATCCTTGGTCGAGACTATGGTCTTCCGTGTCTTGCTGGCGTGGATAGCTGCCTGGTTGACGATGCTCTCAAGCTCGGCGCCAGACAAGCCAGGAGTGCTCCTAGCAATAGCCTCATAATCGATGTTCTCGTCGGCCTTGATCTTGGTGGCGTGATGTTTGAGAATTGCAATTCGACCTCTGATATCGGGTAGGTCAACCTGCACGTGACGATCGAAGCGACCGGGACGCGTGAGGGCCTTGTCTAGAGAACGGGGGAAGTTGGTGGCAGCAATGATAATAACACCGCTGTCCTGTTCGAAACCGTCAAGCTCCGTCAGAAGCTGGTTCAGGGTCTGCTTGGCGTAGCTGGGGTCCTTAGCGTTACGCTTGCCACCGATGGCGTCGAGCTCGTCGATGAACACGATGGCTGGGGATGCATTCTTGGCAGCGGTGAAAAGGTCGCGCACTCTGCGAGCACCCACACCCACAAAGACCTCTTCAAACTCGCTGCCAGACATGTAAAAGAACGGGACACCAGCCTCGCCTGCGACGGCCCTGGCCAGCAACGTTTTACCAGTTCCAGGAGGACCAACGAGCAGCACACCCTTTGGGAGTTTGCCACCGAGAGACGAGAATTTATCCGGGTTCTTCAGAAACTCGACAAGATCCTGGAGTTCCTCCTTGGCCTCTTCACAGCCGTGAACATCCTTGAATCGCGTCTTTTGCTTGTCTGCCTTGACCTCCATGTGCTTCTGCGTCGACATCTTCTTGTTCACTGACGTGAACATATCAAAGACGATGCCCAAAACAACCATGGAAACGTAGGCAACGAATGCGAAGTAGGCCACGAATTTCACCCAACGGAAGATCTGCGAACCCCGCGATTCGTCGACTACAACTCGAATAGGCCCATTCATAGTCTCCCTTGCCGACGAAATGTTGCCTCCCATGGATCTTGCGGCTACCGCTTGCCCGACCGCTCTGAGCCTGCTTGTGTCCTCGACAAACTCGCCATTGGCAGCCATCGAGTTTGAAGCCCCTTGGCTTCCCTCAAGCATCGCACGAGCGCGGTTGTATACCTCGCGCGTGGCATCATTGCTAGCAAAGTGACCGGATTGGTGACGCTCCACGATTATTGCAGGCATGTTTGCTTTGAGCAACGTCTGGTAGAAGGCATTTTGAGCCGAGGCACTTGAGGGATTTCGGTTCGCCGTTTCTTCCCGCTGCGCAAGCAAAGTCCTAGAAATACCGCTCATAAATAGCCTCTGGTGCGGGAACTGTAGATTCGACCCGGAGGCGGCCTGGATATGACGGCCTGTGGACGCGCCAAGAGGAGCATTTCGGAGGAACCGGCTTGGGCTTTGCAGTGCTGAGTATGTACGTATTATCGAGTTTGCTATTAACCTTTCTGATGCCGTGCTTCGGATGATTCGGGAGGCACTGTTGGGGAGAAAGACTGCTCGTCTGGTGGCTAAACTGCCGGCGATGGAAGCGGCCGCTGCCATGTTCTGAAGAGAAGAGAAAGAGAACATGGTTAGTTGATGGGCTTGTAATGAATGTCATCTACAGGAAAGACAAAATGTATGATGACTCTTACTGGCAGGGCCGACGCGTGGGGAGCCATCGCGACTCAACCACCTCGCTCGGATAGAGGCCTGATGCTGTGATGCACAAAGGAGGGCGATGCAACAATGAAAAAGTATAAAGCTATGGAACTGAAGTAGAGGATATGAAGAAGAACAAGAAGAAGAAGAAGAAGAAGAAGAAAAGATAGTGGTAAAGAATGACAGGATGAACCCAGGCGGGTAGATCGTGGCGAATTTGACAGCGCAGTACGATTTTACTGTCCGCCGAGGGACTAAGTAGACCAAAAAGCCAGCCTAGAACCTATTGCACTCTCGACACCCAAGAGATGGCAATAATCCAGAAATCAACCTGTCCAGATAGGATTTCAATAGAACGCCTTGCTGGTGGCGTTGCTCGTCCGTCGTCGCTTCCCTCCCCCTGCACGTTGTTGTCGTTTCGCGCCGTCCGTTGAGGGAGTGTCGTCAACGGTCGGAATTAGTGGCATCAATTGTATCAGCCGGAGCGAGCCGGGCGGTTTACATGGGTCGCTGGGTTGAATTGGGTGGTGGAGCCAGTCGTGACATGTTTCTGATTGGTCAGACTGTCGGGGTCGGGGTTTCTTGCATCCGTCCTGAGAGACCGGGATCGGATGTATAGCAATTCACATTGCATCGTCTCACGTTGTACAAAGGTAATTTGCTTGGGGTAACCTTTGATGCTATTTGGAGGTAGAAATCCTGTTCATGAAGAAGATATGGTTCGTAGGCGTTGTTTCTGGAACTTAGTGGATAAGATAAACATGAAGCTAAAAATAATTGAGATTCATTGGATGTGGAGTGGTAGCTTAGGTACCTAGGTAGGAGCGGGAGTAGGTAGGTAGGTAGGTACCTTTGGTTGGTACGTAGACGGTGCCTCAAATTCATCGCTGTTGAAACTGAACAGGCATTGTATCATTTTGTCACTCTTAATCCAAACTTTGTCTCCATCTCAATTCCTTCTCCTTTCTTGAGAAGGCAAACAAATAACCGCCTTCCGCGTTCAAAGAGTGTGCAAAGGTTGGCGCAAGCCGTGACCGGTTTATTGACATCAGCTGCCTTTTCATGTGAACAACATGCAAGTATGACCTCCGAGCAGCACCCATTGAGAGAAACCAAGCCTAAAGATGGCCACCAAGGTGAGCAAAGTACCATATCTCAAATATGATATCATATCAGGTCTAGAAGAAATCACAGTGATTTCAGGCCACGCACTTCCAAAACGTAGGAGCGTATGGAGAAGGACACACACACTAAGACAAGGTGGGGTTCAAAGACCAGAAGTTACCGTCCTTGACTGAGGCAGACTTGAATATCACGGATGCACTTCAAGATGACGAATACCGTGGATATCTCCCAGCTCTGCTTGGAACCGCACTGCTGGCCATCGTGGGCTTCGTTCTGGCATTGTTCTATATACCGGCGTCTACAATTGCTACTCTGATCATCATCGGCATCTCTGTGGTTCTGGTAAGCTGGCCCAATCTGTCTATTGCAGGTGCAAACAATTTTTAACTAAAAATCCCAGACGCGTCATGTGTGGCTGTCTCGCAAAAAATTACAGGCCAGAGGCTCTATTTGGGCTTCTACCAACGGTAGTTCTACCAGCCCCAATACAGGCGAGCTACCTGCTGTATATCACACCTACATCTTAGGATCGGGCGGTCACACAGGCGAGATCTTTGAGTTTGTTAAACGCAGTTTTCGGGGCCACAAGAATTTGCATAGACGGTACATCATCACATCCGGCGATACACACTCCCCTCATATCGTGGCCAGGCTCGAGACTCTCATTAGAGACACCGCTGGTGAGCAAGCAACTGGCACCTGGGACGTAGTCCGTGTCGCCCGCGCAAGAAAAGTTCATCAGCCATTGTGGACCGCGTGGTGCACATCCATAATCAGTGCCCTCTCCATCGTCAATGCACTGGTCAAGGAACCCAAAATCCGACCGAAAGACACTTATGGAACAGCATACCGCTATCCTCACGTCATCGTCACTAATGGGCCAGGAACTGGCTTCATTGTGTGTCTGGTGGCTTATATACTGAAGCTACTATTCATTGCTCCCTCAAATCGAATGAAGATGGTATACATGGAGACGTGGGCACATATCAGTACCCTGAGTCTTACAGGCAAGCTGTTCTACTATACCGACATGGCTGACATGTTTCTTGTCCAGCATATGCAGTTGGCAGATCGAATACAAAAGCCCTACCTGCAGCTGTTTCAGGCTCCCGATTTCGCAAAGACCGCGGAGGCAGCAAGGGGTTGATCTGAAGCTTTGACGGTAACTGGTACCTGTCTATATTGTAGCATGAAGTTATACACAATTGCTGGTCTTACAATACACCCTTCCCAGATTAGTAGACGTAAACCTCTGGTCAATCCTTTTTCGTACATCAGTCTATGCTTTTTTCTCTCCCAAAATCGAATCCATGCCGACCTCAAGCATGGCGTCGTCGATGGACTCCTCTGCATCCTTCGCCTTTCCTCCGTAAACAGGCATTGCGTTTTCGCGCTCAGCCTCGGCCTTGGCCAGCTCGGAAGTGGCCCAACCCTTCCACCTTTCGTACTCGTGGTCTTCCAGGGCAGTACCGATCTGCAGACGGTTCTTGCCGAAGTACGCACCGACCATACGGGCTTCCTCTTGTGCTATTCTCCTCTCCACCTCTTCCTCTTGCCTCAGCGCGTAGAACTCCCGCCGGACAAGGTCATATGCTTTTTCCTTCGTCATGCCTTCGTTGTGCATCAGCCATAGTTGACGTTGCACCACACTGTCGAGGGCGAAGCTATGTCAGCGAATAATTCCTTCCCCAGTCTCAAACTGCAGCCAACCACTGTTAGGCTATAGACTTGGACTGCCTTACCTCTCACCGGACAAAGGGATGCTAGGCTGTTCCAATCCCTTGCTCCAGTCGCAGTAGTACGAGTCCCTGCCGTCAATTTCGAGAATCACCCTTGGCCGGGCAAGCTCCCATGGGTGGTCTCGGTAGAAGGTCGCTCGTAGTTCGTCTTCCTCGTATACAATCTTTTGCGGTCTAAAGATGTTCTTGGGCTTCCTAGCCTTGGGATTCGGCTTTTGGTGTTGAATCGGAATCGGCCTCGTAAGAATTTCAGAAGGTGGGATCTTCTGCATCGCCTGAAGCCATGGAGGAGGAACCTGCCGATGTTCCCTGCCGGGCCCCATGCTAGGCAGAACAAATTTGGTGTCCAGGTTGGATTTGACTGTCCGATAGAGGTCGACGGCCCGAAGGTCGCGGGCGCGAAGCCTCTGCATTGTCAAATGATAGCGTCCCGAAGACGTAACCCAGAAAAATTCGAAGGAAGGATTGGCAGATAAAGTTTTACTTTGTTCTCCCCCCAAATTTCCCGGTCCACAGGTTGTTTTACAAAAAAAAGTCTGTCCTGTTGGATTCGGGTGATGTATAATTAGCGGCTTGTCAATTGACTTCCCCCGGCGCGCATGGCACCGAAATTTCGGCGAACTGGAATTTCTGCCCGCGCGTTGTACTGTACGGAGCTTGAGCACAGACGCCGATCCCTGTCCACATCGATAAGGAAAGACCCCTGCAGTTGAACATCGGCAAGTAGAATTTCTTCGCTGGGAAAAACCTCCATCTTTTCCCAATAAAGCGCACGTCACATATCCGATTACGCAGTCTACATGGTTTCTTCCCCTCGAGGCCCAAGGCATCCCCTGGTCTGCAACAGATGCTCTTGAGGCATTCAAAATGATGTTGCTCAGCTCATGAAATTCCCTAGACGAATTGAAGGGTCGATATGCGGCACCGGTTTACTACTGCGACGGCCAGCATCGAGCTGGCAGCATCCGACGACCTGCACCGGTACAGCAAAGCCGCGCCATTGGAGCTTCCATGCGGTCACGGGGCGCTCCAATCGGTCGAGGAGAAAAAATTGTCTTAACAATGGTGCACAATTTTTCACCGTTTCATACCCTCGGCAGCACGCAAACGCAAATGTTGCCAAGCTGGAGCAAAACCTCAAAACTAGTCAGCACGTCTCCCCAAAGGCAGCAGGCGCCACGAATGGCATGCCGGTCGTTGAAGACCTGGCAAAGGGGCACACGCTTTCCAAGGAGGAGCTGCTGGACCTTGTGGGAACATACAACGACGACGACACGGCCGAATTCCAGCTCCGACTACTCAAGGATCCATACCTTTGGGGATATGCAGCCCCTAACGGGCCTGACCTATCAATCTCAAACAAAAAAGAAGACTCGCAGCTGCCGTCGTTTGAGGAGGTGACGACGCCAAATAAGGAGGAGCGCACCGTGCTTTGGAAGCTCTGGCAGGCGATTCTTAGAAGAAGACGTAACCCTCTCAGGGTTGACGCACAGTACATTTACCATCTCTATTGCCAGCTCCCAGAGCCTCGCATGCCATATCTCCACTCAAAGCTTCGACATGAGCTACTGCGCTCTTTATCTTTTGGAGAAAAACCCTCGGCCAAGGCCATGCTTCGGTACTTCGCGGTCATCGCCGATGTTAAAGAATGTGGCTATGCCTTGTTGCCAGTGGAGTGGAATATGGCAGTCCACCTCGCAACCAAGCACTTGAGTGTTGTTACGGAGGCTCAAGTCGAATCTGGGCTGAACATTTGGCGAGAGATGGAACATCAGGCAAACATTACTGCGGATAGCATGACATTCAACATACTATTTGACAGCGCAACCAAGGCAGGGAACTTCGCCCTTGCTGAGATGGTCTATGCTGAGATGGTAAAGCGAGGGCATCCGTTCACCCGCTACCACCATGTGTCCCTGATATTTTTCTTTGGACTCAGAATGGAGAGCGACGGCGTAAGAGCCGCTTACAGAGAAATGGTCAGCGCCGGGGAGATCATCGACAATGCTGTCCTCAACTGCCTCATTGCTTCCTTTCTGAGATGTGGAGAAGAAGTCGAGGCTTTGGAACTTTACGAGCGCATGAAGGCCTCCGTCGAAAATACCTTGCACCTGCCAGCACAAACAGACATGACGCAAAAGGCCGTGACCCGAGTACTGATGATGTTTGCGCGTGTGGCAAGGAGCCACCCTGCTATGCGCAAAGAAATGCAAGCAGCCGCTTCACTAGCACCGGACTTGCGGACGTATCGCATTCTGATCAGGCACTTTGCCATCAATGTCGGCAGGATCGACCATGTCGCAAAGTTTTTGAGCGAGATGAGGCACTTTCAGATACCTGTACACGGCGGCATCTTTCTTTCGCTGTTCAAGGGATTCGCTTTGCATGGCGCCAAGGCAGGCTCAGACTGGAGCCCCCAGAGGCTCTTTAGCGTATGGGAGGCCTTCCTTCAGGCCATAGACGGTGGCGTGGAAGGACTCTACGTCGATACTTGGCTGGCTCTTTGGATATTGCGCGCCTTTGAGAAGTGTGGCCAGAGGGAAATGATAATGGACGTCTACGAAGATTTGAGAGACCGATGGGATCTGCCCCCAGATAGAGCAGACTTTATGTTGCGCTTTTTACAGGGCCAGATGAAGCGCTTGGGTCTCGAGATTGGCGAGGTACCTGAACCCGAACGATGAAAGCTTTTAGACAATTGGCGAGATGGGAGATAATTGTATCAACACATGGGTCGAAGCGGTAAATTTTTGTATATATACTGATACCATTAAACATATATATGAGTTGTATAACAGAGGGGAAACAGAAGATGTAATCAAGGATCATGTAACAGTCTGGCGAGTGTGCTTGCATGTTTGATATCACCAGGAATATTACTCGTCTACCGAAGGTCAATAGCGCGGTCATTGGCAGCAGAGCTTGGATAATATGGAATTCACGACCTCAATCCATTGACTGGAAGCAGAAAATCGCCGTCCATATCATACACGACCAAAGTATACACAAAAGGGAGCGTCTATTGCTGACGAGTCTATTGTTGGCAGTACACATACAGTCTCCCTCCTCCGTAATCCAATTCACGAAGTTCCGCGAACCTGTGACCAACACCCCCAGACATAACCAATTAAGCCCAACATTTACCGGGGCTTGTACGTCTGCCAGGCTAAAAATGGGAGTCAGTACCGCCGCAGCCAATCGAAGCTTATTCTGAGCTTGGCCGATTGTCGGCCGAGAAAAGACGAGCACCTACCAGCAATGCCGAAGGGGGCAAAGAAGCCAGTGGCCATGAAGAGCCAGTACCTGACGAAGAAGAACTTGGTCTTGGGGTTGAAGGGGATGTTGGTGTAAGGACCCTCGGGGTAGTGGTACGGCGACGAGAGCCGGGCACGGGTAGCGTGGAAGGCGCGGCGGGAGACGAGCGAGGTCGTGGTGCGCTGGGCAGCGCGGGCTGCAGCGGCGGAGATCATCTGGATTGGGAGCAGCAGATGGATCTGTTAGAGGCAATTTAAAAAAGGTCAATTGGCCCCGTGGAAAGACTCTAGAGGCAATACACACCTTGATGTTTGGTTGAGAGGAGATTTTTCTGAAAGCTTTGTATTGGTGACGTTGGATGCTTTCACGGATTTGGCAAGCTTCAGATTGGTCCAAAAATGCAAATCGCCTACAGTCAGTGAGTGAGTGGCGTGACATTCTCTTCCCGGCTTGCTCCTGACGCACGGACCAACTAACGGCTAATGCGGACCATCGATTTCACCGCCTCCGTCATGCCTGTCGTAAATTCCATTTACTGCCATCCCACTTTGGCTATCACCCAGACTTTTTTTTCCTACCCTTGCCTGCATCGATTGGCGCGCGCCCTTTTTGCTTGCGTACCTATCCAGCTGCATTGACGCAAGTGCATGCTGCAATAAGCCAAGAGGAAAAGGAATTCGGAGGCGTGTTGCTCTTTGAAACACTGCTTATCCGTGTTAATTCCTCCCTTTTCTTTTCTTTTTTTTTCTTCTCGCATCTCATCAAAAACCTCGCCCTGTTTGGCTACAACAATCCTGAGCTCCGCCAGCCATGGCGGACTTGTTCGACGTTTTCGACGAGCAGCCAGAGGCGCCGGCGGTCGACTTGGATCGTAACTCGTCTGATACCAAGCCCAAAAAGACTAGAAAGTCAAAGCGGGACAAGAGCAAGGACAAGAGCAAAAAGCGCAAGGCTGACGGCCATGTGAAAAACTTGGGTGCTGAAGAGAACGGCGCCGAGGCGCAGCCTGATCCTCAAGAGGACGTTGAAATGGGCAACGGCACACAGGCCTCGACGGGTGACGCCGGCTCAGAGGACTCCACGTCTGATGAGCATCAAGAAACCAAGCGACGGAAGAAGGAAGGCGAGGCCGATCCGATCCTTACCGACACCTTCGAAACTGCCCAATCGAGACAGGTTGCCGCAGCAGAGGGCTTCGGGGCAAAGGAGGAGGATTCACTGGTGCTCTCACACAACATTCAGCATCAAGTTGCCTTACCGCCGGATCTCGACTACGTCTATGTTCCCCTGTCGGAGCACAAACCACCGGCGGAGCCTGCGCGAAAGTATGCATTCAAGCTCGACCCCTTTCAGAGCATATCCGTCGCTTCGATCGAGCGTGATGAGAGTGTGCTAGTTTCCGCCCATACCAGTGCTGGAAAGACTGTAGTTGCTGAGTATGCGATTGCGCACTGCCTCAAGAGGAATCAGAGGGTCATCTACACGAGTCCGATCAAGGCACTGAGCAACCAGAAATTCCGAGACTTCCAGGCTGAGTTTGGCGATGTTGGTTTGATGACTGGTGATGTCACCATCAATCCGACCGCTAGCTGCCTTGTCATGACAACAGAAATTTTGCGTTCCATGTTGTACCGCGGTTCAGAGATCACGCGCGAGGTGGGCTGGGTTGTGTTCGACGAAATCCACTACATGCGCGATGCAACCCGAGGTGTTGTATGGGAGGAGACCATTATCATGTTGCCTGACAAGGTTCGCTACGTTTTCCTGTCGGCCACAATCCCAAATGCTTTCCAATTCGCCGAATGGATAGCCAAGATTCACCGACAGGCCTGTCACGTTGTGTACACCGATTTCCGCCCGACCCCCCTCCAGAACTACTGTTTCCCCGCCGGAGGAGATGGTATCTACATCATGGTTGATGAAAAGGGCGTGTTCAGGGAGAAGAAATTCATGGAAGCCATTGCATCGATCACAGAGAAAAATGATGACGACGATTCTATGCCGCGCCAGAAGGGCAAGGGCAAGAACAAGAAGGCCGTCAAGAATACCGCACCGAACAGCAAGGCAGATATTACCAAGATCATCAAAATGATCATGAGGAGAGCCTTCCATCCGGTCATCGTCTTCAACTTCAGCAAACGCGAATGTGAGAATCTTGCACTCAAGGTGTCAACATTGAACTTCAACCATGAGTCAGAACAAAAGCTTGTCGAGGATATTTTCAGGAACGCCATCATGTCGCTATCTGAAGAGGACCAAGGCCTTCCTCAAATCCAGCACCTGCTGCCTCTTCTCAAGAAGGGCATCGGTGTCCATCACTCTGGTCTCCTGCCCATTCTGAAGGAGACCATCGAGATCCTCTTCCAGGAAAATCTTATCAAGGTTCTCTTTGCAACAGAAACCTTCTCAATCGGTTTGAACATGCCGGCCAAGACTGTCGTCTTCAGCCAAGTAAAGAAGTTTGACGGTGTCAAGGAGAGGCCACTTACGCCATCAGAGTACATCCAGATGTCTGGTCGAGCCGGTCGTCGTGGTCTTGACGATCGTGGTATTGTCATCATGATGATCGACGATAAGCTTGATCCCGAAACAGCCAAGGGCATGGTTTGCGGTCAACAGGATCGTCTAAACTCAGCTTTCCACCTGGGATACAACATGATCCTGAACTTGCAGCGTATCGAAACCGTGTCCCCAGAGTACATGCTGGAGAGGTGTTTCTACCAATTCCAAAACGCTTCCAGTGTGCCAGCATTGGAAAAGAAGCTGATCGAGTTGCAGCAACAACGTGATGGTATGGTAATTCCTGATGAGGCAACTGTCAAAGATTACCACACCGTCCGGCAACAGATCGAATCGTACAAGAAGGACATGGAGGCCGTGATACAACATCCGAACAACTGCTTGGAGTTCATGCAACCTGGAAGATTGATCAGGATCAAGACCCCAGACGGGGTTGACTTTGACTGGGGAGTTGTCGTCAACTTTGTGCCGCGCAAGCCTGCCAAGTTTGGCGAGGAAGAGCCGCCACCGCAAGAGTCGTACCTGATTGATGTCGCCCTGTTCGTATCGGAGGATAGCATTTCGCCTGCGCCGCACGCACCAGTTTCCAAGAACGGTCACATCGCAGATGGTGTCGCACCAAGCAGTTCCGTGGACCAGGGCCGTCTGGAGGTTGTGCCATGTCTCTTGACCTGCATGGTTGCCATCAGCCAGATCCGCATTTTCATGCCCAAGGAGCTTGATCACCTGGGCAAGTCGCAGGTCAGCCATGGCTTGGTAGAGGTCCAACGCAGGTTCCCAGACGGAGTACCAATTTTGGATCCTATTGAGAACATGGGAATCAAAGACGATTCTTTCAAGAAACTTATGCGCAAGATCGAGGTTCTTGAGTCGCGCCTGCTCTCCAACCCTCTCCATGGCTCACCGAATCTGCCGGAGTTATGGGACAAGTACAAGATCAAGACAGAGTTGACTTCACAGATCAAGGAGACCAAGAGAGCCATCAACAAGTCATATAGTCTTGCACAGCTCGATGAGCTCAAATCGCGCATGCGAGTTCTCCGGCGACTGAACTTCATCAACGAGAACGAGGTGGTGCAGATGAAGGCCCGTGTAGCTTGCGAAATCTCCTCCACGGAAGGTCACGAACTGGTTATTTCAGAGTTGCTGTTCAACGGTTTCTTCAACGAATTGGAGCCAGAAGTCTGTGCTGCTATCTTGAGCTGCTTTGTATTTGACGAGAAGATGGAGGGCACGCCATTGAAAGAGGATCTGGACAAGCTGGTTCGCGAGATCCATGCACAGGCCAAGACGATTGCCCGCATCAGTCGCGAAAGCAAACTGGATGTCAGCGACGAACAGGTTGTTGGAAGTCTCAAGTGGCAGCTTACGGAAACTGTTTTGGCGTGGGCCAAAGGCAGACCTTTCGCGGAAATCTGGTGAGCAATTTATTTTCCTTCCTATTCTCATCGCAAGCAATCACCCTAGTTATAAACAGGTTGGCTAACATATGTTCTGTAGCAAAATGACAAACGCTTACGAGGGCTCATTGGTGCGTATCATGCGTCGCCTCGAAGAGCTGTTGCGGCAGATGGCGGAAGCAGGCAAGGTCATGGGTAGCGAAATGTTGCAGAAGAAGTTTGAGAAGGCTCTCTCGCTGATATCACGCGATGTCGTCTCAGCTGCCAGTCTCTACTTGTGATAGCAACTCGAAACCATCTGAGAAGCGATCTCGTCCGTTGAGGGAAACAGTTTAATACATTGGAGTTATGGCGTTTTGTAGCTTGGCGCTGGCATCTACCAAAATCTAGCAATGTGCTTTACCGTAAACATATGGCCTCGGTTTGCCCTGTCGTGTTGTGTTGCGAGAAGTGTGATAGGTTCTGTTACTCCAGTTTTTCCACGTAAGGTATTGATGAATTTATGATACAATCCCACAGTACCAACCTTTGCCCGGGTACAAAATGTAGGTAGATACAACGATCCCGTCGGTTTGCAGACAAGCCCAGAAAATAATATGCTACAACAGACCCAAAACGCCACGCGCCGCTTCCAATGACCCATCACCATCATGCATGCTCACCTGAAATCGACCTAATCAACCCAATGATAAGACTCAAGAGGCAGCCGAAACTTATAAACACCTTCCACCGGCGACTATAAAGCCCCTCCTCGCGCACGAGCCAACCAAAAGCACCCAGCGGCCAGACGAAGCCGATGAGCATGCCTCTGAGCATGACGTCCACAAAGCCGTTGATGCCAACTTCGTCACCGCCATCGCCACCTGCTGTGCCGTCAGCATCGCCCCCTCCGCCGTAGCTGCCGATACCGCCACCGCCTGCACCGGCGCCCTGATTGTTGTCCATCCACGCGTCCTCCATGCTACGCAAAGTGTCGGGCGAAGGCATCGTATCTGGTGTGTGGCGTGAGGCTTGGATGGAGCGGAACTGCAGTCGAAGCTGGTTCACTTCTGCGTGGCTAAAGCCGGCGGAAAGCAGCCGATCAAATCCCCGTGGTCCACGCTGCTGCTGCTGCTGCTGCTGTTGCTGCTGGGACCCGGGCCCGTGGGAAGCATCTCGAAGCAGGCCGGTGCGCTCGCCAACCGGGGAAAACGGAGATGGCGACAGCGGACCGGTCGGAGATGAGGGCGCCGTGTTCATCTTGACAGTGGCGGCCTCGGCCTCGGCGGCCAGCTCTTTATCCGTGAGCAGGTCGCCGATGGAGCAGTTGACGTAGACCCGCGGCGGGGCCGGGGCGGCACCCTCGACGGCCTTGCCCTTGCCGCTTGCCGGGGGTGGCGGCGGCGGCGGCAAGGCGGGAAAAGGCTTGAGGACGGTGGAGAGGGCGGCATCGTCGGGCAGGATGCGTCCGGCGTTGATGAAGCGCAGGCGGCGCTGCGAGGTTGGCTCCTCGAGGCGCGAGCGGATCAGGTGCTTGAGGGCGATTACGGGGGTGGTGGCGGGCCTCTGGATGTCGAGGTGCAGGTCGGGCAGGCCGTTGGAGAAGCGGATGGTCAGGAGCAGCGGCGGCGGGAGCGGGTGCAGGCGCGGCGACGGCGGAGGGTTGGGCGAAGGGGTGCGTGAGGAGCGGTGGTGGTGGCCGTTGGGATGAGGTGGCCGGAGCTGGTGGCGCGCCTTTGTCGGCGACGAGCTGCTGCTGCCGCTGCCGCTGCTCATCTTGGTCTCCAGCAGGTGGGTTCGAGGTTTGCGATGGTCATATTTAAAAGCTTACGCTCGAATCATTGATGAGGAAAGTCGCTTTGTAAGTACCGATTGAACGGAGCTGATGTTGGGGTTTAGCCTTTGGGGCAAGGGGGATCCGCATGGTGAGATGGTTAATGTGGAGCAGCACAGGTGTGTGGATACCTGTCCGCCTCAGGTACACTGGTGCTACCTGTCCAAGCTGTCGTTAGCCTCGTTACGGGCATCAAGAATTAAGCATGAAAGATGTGAAGGAGAAAAAAAAAAACATTAATTTCACCATACACAGAAACTTCCTACTCAGATCTTCAAGAACCAAAATCAAAACAAAATGCAACAACCAGGACTTGACTTATATTCGTGACACCTCAACGATAGTCTGTCTGTCCGTCTGTTTTGGATCCACATTTTCCTCGAAACAAAGTCGATTAACTTCGTAATTAATTCGTCTCCCTCTCTGTTTGGATTCATGAAGAGCCTCGCACGGTAGTTAATGCTGGAGAATCGCATTTCTTCATTTGCGACACAAAGTCAACATAGCAATTGTTTCAGCTGTACATATGACCTCCCACAAACTTTCCACCAAGGCACTTTGAGCATATGACGGGAGCCAGAAGTATCATGGGTGTCCAGCAAACAGCAACCCAAATCTCATCTTGAAATTATTCATCGCCATGACAGAACATCATAAACGCTAGCTTCAACACCAACAGACATCATGCGTCGTACATATAACATCGCTATGGTTAGCGACTTCTTCTTCCCGCAGCCAGGAGGAGTCGAAAGTCACATTTACCAGCTGTCCACCAAATTGATTGACCGCGGCCACAAGGTCATCATAATCACCCACCAATACCCAGGGAGGACCGGTGTTCGATATCTCACCAATGGTCTCAAGGTGTACCATGTACCCTTTTTGGTCATGTACCGCTCGGCCACTTTCCCAACCGTCTTTTCATTTTTCCCCATATTCCGCAACATTGTCATCCGTGAGCAAATCGACATAGTTCACGGCCATGCCAGCTTGAGCAGTCTTTGTCACGAGGCAATCCTTCACGGCCGCACCATGGGTTTGCGCACCGTCTTCACCGACCACTCGCTCTTTGGATTCGCTGATCCAGCCAGCATTCTCACCAACAAACTGCTCAAGTTCACCCTGAGTGACGTCGACCATGTCGTGTGCGTGAGCCATACCTGCAAGGAGAACACCGTCCTCCGCGCCTCACTGGATCCTCTGATGGTATCCGTTGTTCCCAACGCTGTCGTGGCTGAGAACTTCAGACCGGTCAACTACACGGCTTCCGGCGAGCAGACAACACCGCCGCCACCGCCAGGCCCCCATGACATGGTTACAATCGTGGTGATCTCGCGTCTCTTCTATAACAAGGGCACAGATCTTCTCACGGCCGCCATCCCGCGCATACTGGGCAGCCACCCCAACACCCGGTTTATCATAGCCGGCGATGGCCCCAAGTCGATTGACTTGGAACAGATGATTGAGCAGAACGTTTTGCAGGATCGGGTCGAGATGTTGGGTCCAGTCCGCCACGAGGACGTGCGCAATGTCATGATTCGCGGCCAAATATATCTGCATCCGTCGCTGACCGAAGCTTTCGGCACCGTCATTGTCGAGGCGGCCAGCTGTGGCCTCTATGTAGTCTGCACCCAGGTTGGCGGCATCCCCGAGGTTCTCCCATCGCACATGACCGTCTTTGCACGGCCCGACGAGGACGACCTGGTGGCCGCCACTGGTCGTGCCATCGCTGCCTTACGTTCCGGGAGAGTCCGCACCGAGCTGTTCCACGAACAGGTCAAGACCATGTACTCGTGGAAAAACGTGGCCATGCGCACCGAGCGCGTCTACGATGGCATTTCCGGGGCAATCTCCGAGGCCGAGTTCTACGGTTACGACGGCCCAGCAGGAGGTGGACCTGGCTTGCCGAGCTTTGCCCTAATCGACCGTCTTAAGCGTTACTACGGCTGCGGAATATGGGCCGGTAAACTCTTTTGCCTTTGCGTAATCGTGGACTACTTGATCTTTTTATTCCTCGAGTTTTGGTTCCCTCGGGATCAAATCGACATTTGTCCCGACTGGAGCAGATCCCACAAAAGAAAGGCTCTGCGGGGAACTAGCCATACTAACGGGGTTGGCGGGTCAAGGCAGAGTACAGACAACAGAGAATACGAAAAAGGACGCGCCAAAGCACACGTCGCCTAATCTCAACCGCCTTGTGGTGACCTGGACTCGAGGTTTCGTCCGGAATCAACAATATATCATCAGGTGCGAGCCAAGGAATGGGCGGCTGTCAGACTCCCATTGTGTTATACGAACCAATACTCTCGACACATCGTTCCCGACACATTTCAATCCCAAGCACCCGCCTTGTGAAACCCCTCAATAGTGCCCTTGAACCCGATAACTTCGGTCTCATCGATCCCTAGCTCCTGGGCAGATATAAAATCAGCCGTTGGCATCCATGGGTCACACAACCCACAAAACTTGAACTGCTCGGCCAGTTCCTTGCCCCGAGTTCCCCACATGGCTTCGTATGCCTCAGGAGAACACTGAACAAACAAACCATCTTTACCGGTGACAGAGCTCCACTCGTCCATCATCTGCTTGAATGTCCACTTTTCCAGGGCCACGTTGGCGTACTTGCCAAAAGCACGACTCCCAGCTGCAAGAGCTTGTCGAACCCAGATGCCGGGGTTCACCTCCATGCTACCCGACAGCAACGCGATAGCATCTGGTCTCGTGGGTAGTGTCTGAATGTATTTTCCCAAGACAGGATGGAGGACCGGCCTAATAGGAGCAAACGTGGCGAAGTTTTGGGGATAGTACCCAAAGAGGAGATAGGTAGTACGTGCAGCCAGATCGGGCAAGTCCCTCTTGATCCTGGCATCCACGTTGGCTTTGTAGTCCATGGCAGGAGTGTCGACAGGATGCTCCACGCAATTCACCATTTTCGAACTGGGGCTTGTCGACCATAGATAATGCTCGAGAGTGCTGAGGTTCCTCGATGCTGCCAAGGCCAGATTCCAGCCTTGTCTCTCTTCAATGACACCCGCCTCATGTCTTCCCACATCGGAAGTGAAGACGGGCTCCCACCAGTCTGTTACGGCGAAAATAGCATGGACATCAGCGAAGCCTTTTGTCAGCGAGTCGATGTTCTCCAAGTCACCATAAACGACTTCGATTCCATCAGCTGCCAGTTGCTTGGCTTTGTCGCTTTCGGGATTGCGTGTTATGGCACGTATGCGCCATCCGGGGGTTTTCTTCATGATGTTGACGACGCCACCGCCCTGTGCACCTGTGGCTCCGGCAACAGCGATGATCTTGACATTGTCGCCATCACCATCTTCGAGATGGGAGCGTCTGATCCCCCAAGAGAGTCCCGATGACTCGCCATGAATGCCTTGGAACCATGGTTCGTAAGGTCGTGGGTTTCGCTTGGAAAGTTCGCCAGCTTTGGTCGGTGGCAAGTCGTGGAAGTGCAGCGAATCATGTGCTACCTCAACAACCATACCAGTTCGATCACCCTTTTCCTCATCCAGGAACTCGTCAAATGCGGCCATCATGGCCCTCTTGGTGCAGAGGTGCTCCGGCCTGAAAGCCTCTAGGAATCCTGGCTTGATGTCGGTATTGTACGCGCCAGGCGAGACAACGTTGACGGTAACGTTCTCTTTAACCTGTAAAACGGGGGCGATGCTTCGAGCCCAGTGTTGCGCGCCAGCCTTGGAAGCCGCGTACTCGGGCAGCATGACGCCTACATGCTGGGCAAGCATGCTGGTGACGACGACGATCCGCCCTCCTTTGGCAGGCTTGTTTTGCCTCATGAAATGTACCGCAAGTATCGTGCCGTATATGGCACCCTTGAGGTTGATGACAATGCACATAGTGTCTGGGACTGGCGGAAGATGGTCGATAGCCACATCGCGCCGGCCAAAGTTATACTTGGAGTCACGGTCAAGCCCGCCTGCATTGGCGACAAAGACGTCCAGGCGACCCCAGCGGGCCCATATGGCGCTAAAAGCAGCAGCTTGCTGTTCGTACGAGGCCACATCGCACGGGGCAAACATGGCAGTCTCGCCCGAGGGGTCTAGGTCACGCACGAGATTCTCAGACTCTGCTATACGGCGGGCTGTTATGGCTACCCGGTAGCCTTTACTATGTAGGCGCCGGGCCAACTCGGCACCGATGCCGCTCTGCGATGAAATTTGCGTTGTCAGTGTGCCTCGCTTATTGGAAAAGGATTGGGGTCCCTTACGTTACCGCCAGTGATCAAGACAACCTTTCTCGAATCAGTCGCCTCATCTTCCATGATGGAACCCATGCTGACTGTCTCAAGAAAACACGGATATGGGCAACGAACAACAATATAAGGCCACGTCAGATTGGACAAGGAGATTGGCTAAACCCAATTACGCAGGGCACGCCCAGTTTCGTGGCTTGAACTTGCCAATCAATATAGTAACGACTAGGTTGTCAACTCAAAAGACACCGCAGGGTCAAGGGGATCATATGCTTCAACGTGAAAGATTTAGTACTGCCATACTTTCGATTAAAGAGAAGCGGACAAGTCGCCAAGCCGCGTCTTCATTCTTCCATGTAACTAAAGACGGTTTTCCCCTCCACATTTCCCCCTCTTCTTCCTCTGTCCCTCTCTTGATGACCTGCACGTATGCAGTGGTTGTTATTCGCGGTGGACCAAGGCCACGTAGTGGTCTCTAACTTGCAGCCAGAAGCAATATTATACATGATACAAGTGGCAAGGGCGGGGCAAGTATTCCCCCCGACTATAATGTCAGCAGCAGATATGCCAACATACCAAGGCCGAGATTATCATGGAACGGACAATTGCAGAAGGCGGTGTTGTGCCATCGTGTTTCCAGAAAGGCTGAAGTCGACTGGTGCATGTCATGCACCTCCGACGACGGATAGCTATTGGTTAGCACTTCTTCTCGGTTACTTGACGCAGTCTTGGCGGTGCTCCGAAGAATCCAGAACAGGCCATGCTTGGTGGCTGTTCTCCACGGTCCCATTACTTCCTACTTGAAGCATCGTCCGAATGTTCTTGACGCCCGGTGAGACTGACAAACGGTTCTCATAACTACCTAACTATGCAAACGGTTCTTTATACTATCTACAAAGTCGAATGTGCCTTCGTGGCGGTCGGAGTTGACAGACAGCGAGTCTTGCACGTGTGTACTCGAAGAATATATCCAGACAATCAAAAACTCCCCCTTGTTCACCGAAACTGGAATTAGCCGGCTTCCTTTTTTGGCGATTAAGTGGCCAACATATGTTATTGCCCCCCCACCACCTAATGACTACTGTCCATTCTCCTGATATTATCAGACTGACTCAACCCGGCGAATCCGCGACTTATGCTTGCGTTCATCTGTAGATTAGACTCTAGTGCCATCCTGGGAGTTACCCTCCAAGGCAGGAAACCTGGAAAGGGAGCCGAATACATGGACCCTTAGCCAAAAAGATGGACCCGTACCGAAGGACTGGTGACCGCGAGGATGTTTTCATGGATTTTCTCTGTCGGATGTGATTAAACAAGCCTGGCGACCTCTTCCGAAAGAGAAGACAAACAAAAAAGAACAGCCTCTCCAACCTGCAGAAAACTAAGCCAGCTAAATGGTGTACTCAATGGGACTGATGCCAGGGACAGTTCTCGCAGCCTCTATTTTTGATATTAGAGAGAACAACAATCATGGCAGACAGTCGCAATAACTCTACCATGGGCGCAAACCCGAGCGCTCCGAGTTTTGAGTACCCAATCCCGATCGAGACGTCAACCCAGATTGGCTTGCTTGCGGTCTCATGGCTTTGCATTATCATCTGCACCTGTGTGGTGACGATGCGCATATGCGCAAGGCGCCGGGTTACGTCAAGGCTGGATGGCGCCGACTACTGTACTTTGACTGCCTTGGTAAGATCTCTTTTTTCCCCTACATGTTCTCCGAGGTCGCTCCTTGTCCTGAACAGCAGACTGGGCTTCGAGGGCCTCAGTTTTGGTTGTGACGCAAACAAAGACTAACCAGGGGTATGACATGCTATGCGTCCGCTGATATACCAGTTTTTCAACACGGCGCTACACATCGACATCTTGATCATGGTACACCGAGGCGGCTTTGGTTTCCATGTCGATGAGATAGCCAAGCGGTTCGGGCCGGATGTTCTGGAACTCTTCTTCAAGGTATGCGCCTTTCCCCCTCACACTATTCGAGGACAGGCCCGAACAACGATAGCAACAAACGACTGTACTGACTATACTAACTATGCTCATCTACTGCAGGTCATCATCTCTTTCACCCTACTCTGGTGTGCAACGACGGCATTCACCAAGCTGTCAGTCCTGCTGCTGTTCACAACCCTCTTCCCAACGAGGAGGATGCGGATGGCTGCTTATATCATTGGTGGCTTCATCGTTGTGTGGTGCAGCGCAGCCGTCGTCACAACGCTGCTCATGTGCAAGCCGTTCGAGATGAACTGGAACCGTTCTATACCCGACGGCCACTGTGGTGACGACCCCCTGTTTTGTAGGTGCCGGTTCTCAACATGTCGCAAATTGGCTAGCCCCATACACTGCCTGTCATTGGCATGATACCACTCCGGCAGCCGAACTGATACTTATACACACATTTGCCACCTCATGCAGATACAATACTCGGAGTAATCAACATCATCGTCGAGGTCACCATCTTGATGCTTCCCATGCCAGTGATCTACAAGCTCAACATGCCCTTTCACCGAAGACTTGGCGTGGTCGGCATGTTCAGCCTCGGGTTCGGCACGTGCGCCGTGACGATATACCGTCAGACCAAGCTAGAAAACCTGAACTTTGAGGACATGACGCACGAGGGTGCCGTGGCGACGCTCCTATCGGGCCTCGAGCCCTCGGTGGCTCTCACGCTGGCCTGCATCCCTCTGCTGCGGCCTCTGCTGTGCCAGCGGCGAGATGGCAGCGGCGAATCCTACTTATCGGATCTATACCTGAACGGCGGCGGCGGCGGCAGCGGTAACAGCAGCAACGAGAGGAACCGGAGCCAGAAGAATCTGGCCAGGATGGGGACGGGAACGACGGAGGAGAAGGGAGGATCCGACCCCGCCGTCGGCATCGGTCTCCGGCAGTACCGGAACGTATCCGACGACGTCGAGCTGAATCCCGTCAGGGGGGATGCTGTCGGGCATGACATGGGAATTTCGGCCGAAGCGTCCGAATCAGGGGCTTTCTTGCGAGAGCAAACGAACGAAACGTAATACTTGAGAGAAAAAGGAGAAAGACAAAAAAGAAAAAAGGGAAAGCAAAACCCACGAAACCCACGCAAAGAAAAAAAAAAGAAAAAAAGAAAAAAGTCAACATACAGTACTTACCGGGCCGTGGCCGGTTGGAAAGTGGGTGGCTTTTCGCCACCGGGATAGTAGCTACTGTGAGGTGGAGTTAGGTGTTTGTTAGCCTACTTGATATGGTAGTTTACTCCGGGTTAATACACGCCCATGGGGTCAAAGG
>JAVHJQ010001504.1:3137-30328 GCA_031306095.1 Pyricularia sp. CD86 | reverse complement strand
GGAGTAAATAGTTCAATAATAAAAAATAAAATAAAAATAAAAATACAAAAAGGTGGTGGGAGGGGTAGGATTGCAACACATTACCTTGACTTGGAGGTAAGGAGTGAATAAAGATAAGAAAAAATTGAAGGGGAGTGCGAATAAGTTCCCTAGGCCGGCTGCGAGCGTTCTACATTGGCAACAACACCCGAGGATTGAGAGGGAAAAAATGAGTAAAACTGCTACTCGGTCACACTACAACTGCGATCCTCGCGCAGGATGATCCCTCTCACCAAACTGCGCAGGGCGAATTGCCGTGTCTACTATCCGTCACCGAGTCTTGAGTAGGTAAAGTCAGACTGCTAAAAAAAAAAGCCCCCGATCACAATTTCTTTCGTCTTCGTTTCTCCGTCATCATGAAGGGGATAGGATACAAAAGATGTTGATCAATTCGGGGCGTGCGATTTGGGGGGATAAAAAATCAAGCCCTATAATGCTTACGAATGGGTACGTGTAGTTATAAGAAAGATGAAAATATTACGAGCTGCTGCGGCTAAGAGTTTGGGGCTGATCAAGTCTTGGCATACACTAAAACTAATCAACATACACAAGTAAAAGCCGTTGGAAGTGGCGCCAGATTGGCTGACAGAAAGAGCGCACGGCCCAGTGAGTGGTAGTCATCCCTAAAATATGGATACTGTAGATGGGTTATTTGCAAATCCAGGTTAAGCCTTTTTGATGATTAAAAAAAAAAAAAAGAAAGAAAGAAAGAGAGAAAGAGAAAAAAACAGACTCATCTGAATATGGCCCCCCCTAGCCAAGCCAACCAATACGCCCTCATGACTAGTCAGCGGAAGCCAGTATTGACAGCCAAGCCATATCTGGCTGATCCGTGATCGCCCCCGATAGCTGTTGAGGCTTGGCAATCTAGCCCGTAGGTTCCGCGCGCTAACCTTGCCGGCGGGCGAACCAACGCTGTTCTCAAACCGGGACAGCGGTTGATTGTGTAAGAAGTCAAGAGAGAAAACAAAAAGAGATGCTGCACAAAACGCCACGCGGGCTCGCCAAGAATAGCTTACTATGTAGTCAGTTATCATAATTTGGGGTATACCACGGTCGGGATTGGGCCGACGGGATTCCTGTCTTGGGGTAACAAGTTTTGCAGTGTCGGGGTAATGTACGTTCCCGGCATCGCGGAACCCCTTGGTGCTACCGTGTTCCCACAGACAATGGCGTCCACCCAGGCTAATTTTCCCCCGATCCTCACCAGAATCACCATGAAATAAATGGAGAATAAAGTTATGACACGAAGCAAAAAGGTTAACGAAGGGTAGCATTTGCCCCATTATCGTACCCGCTCGCAACGAAACAGCAGCAAATTCTTCACCTCAACATGAGTCGAGCAGGACTTGAACTCCGTGTTGATTGGCAGGGGCTGTCGGCGAAAATAATTACTGCGGCCAGCCGCGGGATCTTAGCCGCGGTATCATATCCGCGGTGCTTGATCAAAGCACCAAGGCCGCGGTACCTTGCCGTCCTGTGCCGACGCGTAACTCCTGCCGGGAAGTTTCATTGGCAAGGGCACGCATTCTCTGAACAATTCCTCCAGCGACCAACTTATACCGGCGGGAGAGTTTTGGTCTTGTGGACTAATATGACCTTGATGAGCATGCAAAGAGCCGCCCTTTCCAGCTGACGCGTCGCCTGGGTCGATCCCCGTATATAGTACGCGCCCAGGGCTGGCGGATTCACCCACAGGCACGATCACCCCACACTCCCAATTGCGACAGCTCATCTTGGGCTGGGAGCTTGCCCTATCTTTCACGAGCAAATTACCCCTGTGGAGTTCATAATTGTCAATCAACGGTGTGCATATCCGATGGGAAATGCCCGCCGCTCCTGGAAAGATAATCGGGGGACCGGTCCGGTCTAGGATAAGATCTCCCCGTCCAGGGTGGAGGGTCAACAGTGACTTACCATGCACTTTCAGAAATATTGGCGCTGCCGACATAGGCCCAGGCTGCCGATGTGGCAGGGGACCGAGCAAAGATAATCTTGCTATGAACAAGTGCACCGCGGGGGTTCTCATAGTCTCTGAATAACTCACGGGGAAATGTCGCGGCCTCCCACCAGTTGGATCGTAAACAGAGTGTTCCAGCAGACTACAATAATGGGACAGGTGCGCAAAAATTGTTAGCCTTCGCATCACAAACACCACGCATTAACACGTATGTGGCGAACATCATGGGGTTAAGGGTACATAGAAGGGCGCAATATATTTGAACAAGCCATGCTTACCCTTATTCCACCGCGGCTTGTTTCAACTGTCCCGAGGGATGGAAAGTAAATACGGAAGCAGTTCCGTAGCTTTGCTTTCTGTGCAGAGGCAGCATCTTCCTTGGTCATTTTCGTCTTGGATGCTCTTGACTGATAATCCTTCAGTCCCGAATCGCCTAATATCGCGCGTTAATATTGTTTGTTTGGGCCGTACCAACTAAGGGTACATCTAAGCCCTCACCCAGTAGATTCAATGATGTGGGCTTAACTCACCTTGGAAGGCATTGTACAGAGCAGCTAGATAGCCGTACTTCAAGGATCCTATCGAGGAGGCCTGGCAGCAGGGAGCAGCTTGTTAATATCAAGTCTTGATCTGGTTGCATCGGAAGCTACTGCATGGCGCAGACAGTGCCGCGGAAAGTGGTATTTTTGGACTACTTGCAACAAAATCGACCTCTACTGGTTCGTCTGTCGCAAGGCCAAGATTCTGGATCGCTCTGCCAAGACCGCAGTATCCTGTGAAGATGTCTCAGTCAGTGCATGCAGGAACCTTGCCTTTCTAGTACTGGAAGCCTACCGGTTCGTCTCCATTTGTCATCGGTATGCACACCAGCTCTATGTTCAGTTAGTCATCATATGAAGGTCCCCTGATGTTGGTGGGCAGGTTGGATCGACATACATGGTGTGCACAAAGGCATATCGGGATGTTTTGCTAAAGTCGTACTTGCGCAGGCTGCTTACTATGCGTTCGTTCAGTCCTTGTGCTGTGAGAAAGTAAATAAGTTCTTCGCCGAATGAGGTCATGACATTGTCTTCCAACTTGACACCGGTCTTCAACGGAGGCAGGTCGATAATGAAGACCGACTTTGGACAGTAAAGTGTCAGTTGCACAATCCTTGCGTGAGGAACAAAGGTTTTTCGGGGGTGTTTCAGCTCACATTCTCAATGATTCCGTTCTGTTCGCCCCAGTCGTATGGTACTAGGTTGCCGGATGGAACCACGATCCGGATGTAGCCGGGAAACTTGAGAAGCTGAAGCTTGGAATGCATATTGCCATTTCCATTCATTGGCGGGAAGCAAAGACGGGCTACACCCTGAGCACTGGCAGCTACTCGTTCTTGCTATTGAAGTGGTCAGAAGAGGGAGGATACGTCCATGTATACATGCGGCAGTACAGTCATGATGGAGGGAGTTTTGGTCTTTTTTTTTTTTTTTACTTGGATTTGCTACTAACCTCGGCTTCACTTCCAGCGAACGCAATCAGAGTCGTCTTGGTTTTCGTCGGGTTGACCTTAGTCCAAAGCCATTCGGTGTCCCAGTCGAAGCTGCTCAAAACGGCAAGCTCCAGCTGGTCTTTCTGCAATACCTGTTCGATGGTGATGTCTTGAGGTGATCTTGGCTGTCCTTGAAGCCAGGTCCTCTTGACGACGCCGGTAGGAAATGGTAGCCTTTCGGCCGCTGGCAGATTGTGGACGTTCGAAGATGGTACAGCAGAGCTACCTTTGATGGTTGGAGCAACCTCATTCTCCAGCCTTGGCTTTTGGGCTGGTCTCTCGATTTCATGGGCCTCATTATCGGAGGCCTTTCTTTTTGATAGCCTTGCCAGACGTTCCTCTTCCATCTTCTTTCGATCCATTCCGAAAATAGATGGCTGAGTGCTGCTGGGTACAGGCGGCGGTGATGTAGGCCGCTTGGACTCTGTTTGGGGAGCGGGGACAGACTCAGGCTCCGGTGAGTCCGAGGTCAGATCAATAGCATCGGTTCGTCTGTTGTTCGAACTATTTCGAGATTCTATGATTTCGACATCTAGTGATGAGGCATCGACACCCAAGGACAAGGCGATGGCAATGCGCAGAGCGTCGTCCTCGTCATCTCCACCATTCAGCGCCTGGGCAGCCCTAGGATCCATCGAGGAAGTCTTTGGCACATTGATTACGGATAAGCTAGATCCCTCACGATGGAGGAGAAGTTTCTGTCATCAAAAAACCAAAGGGTTGTAAGGTTACGACTTGATAGATGCTGTACGAAAAGGTGAAGTTCAAGTGAGGCCGACTGTCAAAAGCGCGTTGGGTAACACAGAAAACCCTACCTAGTCTAGGCGTTGGTTCACAATCGAAGGCGCGCGCTCACGTGATGACTTACCTGATGCGTACCTACCGTACAGTATAGTACTTCGATCAGTTGCCTACCAAAAAATTCTTGAATGGCTTGCCCGCTAAATTTCGCATGACGTCAACCTTTTTTCCCCGGGCAATCAAAAGAGCTTCAACCAAGCTTCAGTGAGCGGCTTCCCATTATCTGCGCTGACGGGCTGCTCGCGAGACAATGCCATGAAAGAGATGGACTAGCGTCCCATGCAGCCAAGCCTAGGGCAGGACAGCACAAGATCTGCATCTCTGGTCACCGATCTCGATACATGATGAATGTAACCTCAGCTCACGATCGACGAGGATTTCAGACAGTGGCCCCCATAGAGATGCCGGTAATTGGTTACGCAGGTTTGTCTGTCAGTTGATGCCATTCGTTTCGTTCCATTTCCACCATGCCCAGACAGGTACATAAGCGTGTCTGGCTTGGCTGTATGGGTTAACTTGTAGTGAATACAAAAAAAAAAAAAAACAGGTCTCTGGTGCGGCATACATCACTGGCGTGAGCTTTCTGGTAGTCTGGCAGAGTCCATGACGCCCACATATACTCAACTCAACTAAAGCGACAACAAGGGTGCAGACTCTCCAGCCGCAAATATTAATTCAGGTGTTCCTCAATATTTACGCAGGCTTGCTCGGCAGGATTTGTTCCCCATCCGGATGCAACAGCTGCATCATCTTCACTGTTGCAACATCTTACGCACAATCTGAGCATCCTGCAAACATGGCTTCAAACAAGGGTCCAAAGAGGGTCGTCATTGTCGGTGCCGGTGCAGCTGGCATGTCTTGTGCCGCGACTCTGGCTCAGCATCCAGACAAGTTCAAGGTCACTGTCCTTGAGAGGTCTGATGTGCCGGGCGGCCAGGCAACCACAATTCCCATCGACGACCAGAAGTTTGGAGCTGGATGGCTGAACAATGGCGTGCAAGGGGGATCTACGGTGGGTTTGTTTATTCTTTGAGGTCTCTTCTCTGTGTTTCGTGACCAAGAGCGTATTATGATACTCAAATAAATATCCGAGATATAATTGCTTGTACATACATACACAAATACATTTGAAATCAGCATCTGCTAACAAATACAACACCGAACCCAGATATTCAAACATACTTTCAACTTCTTCAAGAGGTATAACCACCCGCCTCGCGAAGTCAAGCTCCAGGTATCCTTTGGAAAGGGCACCGACGGCTTCTGGACAAACTGCTTCCCCAGCAAGCTGGTCGAGGAACTGTCAAGCGACATCAAAAAGTTTGGATGGTTCCTCAAGCTCGTCAAGTACACCATGCCCGTCCTGGGCCTCGTCCCCATCCACGTCATGATGCGCCTTATGTTCTTCAGCAAGGACTTTGAGCACAAGATGGTCTACCCCCTGATCGCCCTGTTTCTCGGCACCGGCAACCAGACCCGCCACGTGCCCTCTGCCATCGTGGAGCGCCTCTTTGACGACCCAAACATGAAGCTATGGGACTTTGACAAGGACACCCTGCTGCCAAACCTGCCCACTATGGTAACCTTTGACAACCTGTCCGAGTTCTACAAAGACTGGATGAAGGACCTCGTATCCAAAGGAGTCGACATCCGTCTCGGCCACGAGGTCGTCAGGGTGGTCTCGCGTTCCCACGAAGGGGTCGTGATCGAGTCGCGCGCGACGGGGGGCGACGGCGATGCGACGACGCACGAGCTCTTTGATGACATTGTCTTTTGCACCCTGGCCGACGACACGCTCCGCCTGCTGGGCAAGACGGCAACCAGACGCGAGAAGTTTGTGCTGTCGGGCGCAAAGTTCTACGACGACATCACCATCACGCACCACGACCACGCATACTTCAAGAAGCACTACGAGACGAACTTCCAGGACGAGCTCTGCGCCCAGCCAAAGTCCCAAGCGCAGGAGGAGCAGGTGGCCTTCGCCAAGGGCAAGGACCCCAAGTCGCCCGCGGGCTTCCGGCCCATGTACTACACCAAGAGCTACAAGAAGGACCCCACCAAGATTGAGATGTCGTTCGACTGCAGCAACTACCAGTACCAGCTGCTCGACGCCAACGGCAAGGCCGACGATGCGGACTACGAGCATGTGTACCAGAGCATATTCCTTGACAAGCGTAACAAGGATCTGTGGACGTGGAACGAGATCGACGACTCCAAGATTATCAAGAAGCAGTGGTGGCATCAGCTCGGTCACCGATGGCAGCACTACTTGCGTGTCGTGCCCGGCATGATGTTCCTCAACGGAAAGAACCGCACCTTGTTTGCAGGTAGCTGGACGTTGGTAGTAAGTGGCAAATTTCGCCCCTATTTTTGAACTTGGATCGAGGCTCTGTACTGACAATTTATGAACAGAACATGCATGAACTTGCTTGCGTCAGTGGAATCGCAGCTGCTTACCGCCTCGGGGCCGATTACAGAAAGTTTGACGACTTTGCCGAAAACTTCTTCAGCAAGTACCTGATGCTCTCCCACGGTGTGGTGTACACGATGGAGGAGAAGCGGAGGAAGAAGGCCACATCAAAGTCGTGACTGTGAAGTGATCTCTTCGGTAACAGTCCTTGCGCTCAAACTTTATTTGGCCGGTTTAAAGCTAGTAATCAAAACGAATGTAATTGTCAACGGATGAGAATCAAGAACTGGATGTTGTAAACATAAAGCGTTATCTAGGCGCTAGTAGGTACACTCTAATGACCACCTCCAAAACGCCAGCCGTTTCGCTTGGGCAGGAGCCTAGTATTAGTTCACTGTAGTGATAAGCTCAAGTTACTCCAGTGCAATTACTGTCCACCCAAAATATCACCTCATAATCACTGCTCGCCTTAGAATACCTCAGTGCTTGTTCACAGTCATTATGATGTATGATGATCGGCTTTTGACAGGATATATGTGGCTTGTGACATTAAGATCTATATGGCAAAAGTGCTAGCAAAAGTGCTTTAATGTCAACTGTAATTGGTCAACGGACCACCGTATCCTCCCGAAAAAAAAAGAAAAGAAAAAAAAGTTATTTTTTTGTTTGTTTGTTTGTTTGTGTGCTTCGCAAGTTGATCCTTTCAGTCGCAGAGACGACATGAAGACAACGCTTGGTTGGACCGTTTCTTGGCCCGAGGATCATTATTCCTTTCCATGACCTCTCCGCATGGGCTGGTTCGTGTGTTGCGTGACGCCATCAGCTGGGCCGTCATAGTTTTCATCTTCTCAAAACGTATTCTTATCCTCAGCCAACCCACTGGCTCCCCTCCTCCGCCAACATCCGCCTGCTCTAATGTAATAAAAAGAAAGTCCAACTAGCTTTATGTAAGAGGCCGGCACCGCTGACCTTCCCCTCCCGGATGAAAAGCCCAACAGCAATGGGTATCCTCAAAAAGAAAAAAAAAGGAAGAAAAACCAGTTCCGACCTTGCGCTCGCTGACAACAGCAACAACAAACCCCCAATGATGCCCATACCAAATGTGGCCAAAAAATCCATCGAAGTCGGAACGCCCCCCAAAGTTTACATTGCCGAAGAGAAATATATCTCGTATAACAACGAATATGAGTAAAAAGAGATGTAAAGACCAATAACAACAAAAAGAAAATAAAATAAGCAGAAGTGGGAGTCGTTGATGAGAACATAATCGAAACGCAAGCCATCAGAAAGCCGACAAGCCTGTGCCAAGTCCGAGTTTGATGAACCGGAAAGCCATCCCTGAATCCCAGTCGATAGCAGACGCCGTAAGTAAACAAAATTAAGGAATTGACCCCAAAGCGTAGCAAAATATGTTCCGCTGTCGACCCAATGCAAACCAATACGCCGGCAGTCGATCGAGACCGGCCACCCAAAACGCCTAAAGTGACGGATCATATCGAGCAAGCAAAGAAGATTTAGTAGATCCACGGCCTGATACTCCTGAGCTGCCCATGAAATGTGCGCAAGGAAATAGTGTATGTGGGGAGGCATGTTGCCTCGAACAGTCAAAGGAAAATTAGATTTGTAGCGAGTGACAGTTGAGAGAGTGTGCGTAATTGAGGGAAGGCTCATTATAAAGCAGAGTATCAACAGCAGCTTTAGGTAGAATGAGCGTTGGCGAACGCTGGTGGCTGCACCCCCAGGTGAAGAGAAGAGTCCAGCTTGAGGATCCGACGAAGCCCATCCTCAATTGCTAGCAGTTCGGACGATTGCTGCGTAATGTTGCCGACAGGTTGGGTGCTACCATGACCTTGGTGCAGATGAGAGCCATTCGGAATTTGAGTCGTGTATGCCTGAGCAGTGGCGGGTTGCGGGTAAGCCACTGGAGGAGCATGAGAAGCCGTTCCAGCGAACAAGAACTGCTTGAGAGCCTCGCTTCGGTCCACGGCATGTTGCTGTTGCTGTTGTTGTTGCTGCTGCTGCTGTTGTTGAGGTTGCTGTTGCTGCTGCTGGTAGCGCGGCTGATTGAATTGAGACCCTCTGATCGGTTTTTCGGAAGACCGTGCCGCCCGAATACGGTCCTGATATGGAGTTGAGAACGCCGGACCCATCATCTTTGCCGGTGTGTTGCTAGAATCGTTTGCCATGTATCCGTTCTCAGGGTTCATAGGGAGGTGCGGGCGCCGACTATGCTGTAAAGGACTGTCACCTGCGCGGGAGGGCCCGGAGCCATTTTCCCGGGGGAGACGAGGTTGCGATGGCGGGGAGAAAGGCCCGATAGGCAGATCCGTGAGCGCATTCGCGGAGCTTGCTCGGCGCGCTCTCTCCTTCTCTGCCTTGTCAGCGCGGAAGAAGAAGTCGAGTGGAGACTCTTCCCGGGCAAGCTTGTCAACAGCTGACTTGTTCACTGGAGTTGGCCTCTCGGAGTCGGTCGGCGGTGGCGAAGGTTCGGGGTTGAAAAGTCTTCCAGGCGGCACAATTCCAGGGGAGTCGGGGACAGATTTAGCCATGAAACTGGGAATCGGGAGCGAGGAAGGTGCCGGAGAGGCGTGGAACGTTGCGCCGGCAAAGGCAGCGACCGAGGGGCCCTTGGCCGAAACCGCGGTCGGTGGTGGAGTCTTACGTGCCCCCTTCATGGGACCTGGCGAGGCGGGATGGTTTTTGGATCTGTTCTTGTTGCCACTTCGCTGTTTGGGCTGGGAGTTCGGGTGCAGAGAGGAATCCGTGGTAGTAGTCGTCGGGCTGGGAGGGCTGAATTTGCGCGGAGTTTGAGGACCGGAGGTGAACATTTCTTTCTGGAATGCAGGGTCGACTGGCATGTCGGCCACATCATTCTCAGATGCATAGTATTTACGTGTCGCTGGCGACTGAGTTGTGTTCCGGCTCTGGCGACGCCTGCCCTGGCCCTGCCGGCGGTGGCTGTTGTTGGCATTGATATTTTGGTGCATTGCGACTTGACTGAGGAGACATAGATGTATGTTCACTGTCCGACACTCGTGAGGAACGACGAGATTGAGAAAGAGACGGCGCAAAGCCGAACAATTTTTCGAGCCCAGAAATAGATTCCGTTCGCAAAGTGAAATGACAAGAGTGAGACTTTGAATGAGTTATGGTAAAAGTGAGGCGAGGTAAATAATGTAACGTAAGATGGTAATCGTCGTGGTGTCAGCACGAGGTTGTTCAGGTCAGCTCCAGAAGAGCGCAAGATGCGACTGCGGTTTTAGGCGCAGATGATTGATTCGTTGCGGCGGGGTCGGGCGCTACTTGTGTGCAAGGTAGGTGGTGGCAGGCGGGTGGCAGTACCCCCGACAGGAGACCGGAAGCGAGCGACTAATGTTGTTTGGGCCGATGACGCCTGGCCCACGGAAATCTAGCAGGGGTTTGAGAAGCGACTTGATGAACGAGTCCGAAGATGAATCAACAAATAACATGAGGTTACTCGAAAATATAATTTCACCCTATCGATGTAGACGTTTGCCAATAAACTGAACCGTGCTCTTAATAGTCACAAGTTTTGAGAGAAGAAAAAACCACGTCAACCGAGCTTCTTCGCCGCAAGTTCGAACAAGGTCGGAAGGTCCTGTTTAAAACGAAACCACCGAAAGGGAAAGTGTAAAGCCAGTAAACAAAACAAAAAAACAGCCTTGGTTGGCAAACTGATCACTGCGGGTAGGAACAACAAGGCGAATTTTGTTCTGGCCAAGATTGGGCGACGACAAGGGGTCTTCGCTAATGGCGAAATCGGGCAAGCCGGGCAAGGCAATCAATCAAACGACTGACTGTCTGCCAAGGGAATGAGGCAGTTGAGTGGAGCCATCCTAATGACGCCTGGGTCAATCCTGAGGGGAAGTGCGGTGTCGCAACAGCTCTGAGACCAAGGAAACCTATCTTTCGTAGCAGTAACTTTCTATAAGGAGGTAGTGAAGCCATTTCAAGTCAGCCGACTAGTCGTCTCTATCCTCAAAGCCAATTGGCGGAACGAAATATCCGGGCCGACGTATATGAGATAGGCATGAAATACTCGGGAAACCAACTGTACTTTACCTTACTACCTTATCTTGCTTACCTCCAGTATTATCTAGCAAACAAGCAAGCTAGGTATTGGCAAACACCTGCAACAACAAAGCCAAGGCTGAATGCAGGGCGCCCACGTCATTAATACCCAGGTACAGACAGTAATGCAACGGTCAACACGTACTGTAGGCAAGGTGGCCAGCGGTAAGGCGGCTAGCAGGCTAATCAGGTTGATTATGGCCTAGGGTCAGTTGGTCTCGCTGGGGCTGGGGGTTAGTGAGCCAGTGGCGTGCTTGAAAAAGGGAGAAATCAAGTCGCATTCATTTGCGGCACAAATATCATTTACAGAAGTACCTCGGGTATACGGTAGAAGAAATTTTGGGATTCTTTGAACAAACGATGGGATGGATTCCATACCGCCTAGATTGCATCAAGGTTCTTTCTTTTTTGTTTCTTTGTCTCTCTTATTGGACACCTGAACCAACTTGCGCCGAACTTGCAGCGTTGAACTGTACTCAGTACAGTACCTTGAGCAAGTGCTGTTAGGCAGTCAGCCCAACCTGGTGGGGCGAGTGTCACAGTCAAGGGTACTGTACCGCAGAGAGTGGAGGCAAGGGGTAGATGAGCAAATGAGGTACGGAGTACCGTGCCTCAGAGGCAGGCTCCTTGACTGTACCTACCGGTACCTGAGGCACCTAGCAGACATTGCCGCGTAAGGCAAGACCACCCGCCGGTTACTCCGACATTTTACCCCACCACCGCCTCTTTGGTTGTTAGGTCCGATCCGCCCTCCCGTCGCCTCGCACTCGGCGAGCGAAACCGTGCCCCAACTGAAGTTATCAAGGTACCTGTTTACCGCGAAACACCACCCCACTATCAAAGAGCCGACAGCGACTCTGGTTCCCCACAACAGCAAGAGACTTGTGTGTGCGCATTGCCATCGACACAACCGAATCAAACGGACAGCCTGATCCCCGACTTCATGACCGACCAACATCCCCGCATTCGACATGGCCGACGTTGACATGACAGACGCGCCAGGTGGCGCAGGCCCTGTGGCCAAGAAGAAGGGCGGAGATGGCGCCGCGGGTGAGGGCAAGAAGCGATTTGAGGTCAAGAAGGTGAGCATGCAGCGCCGTCATAATCGGGTTCCGACACGATGGGTTCTGACAGGTTCTTGAAGTGGAACGCCGTTGCGCTCTGGGCCTGGGACATCGTCGTCGACAACTGCGCCATCTGCAGGAATCACATTATGGATCTTTGTAAGAATTCCCCGATACTTGTCACTTTGAGATTGTGTTCAGCTTGCTAACCTCTGTTAAGGTATTGAATGCCAGGCAAACCAAGCGTCCGCCACGAGTGAGGAGTGCACCGTTGCCTGGGGTATCTGCAATGTCAGTATTCATACGACCGCACGAGAAGGCACTCGCATTACAGCTGCTGACATAAATACAAAACCTCTACTATAGCACGCTTTTCACTTTCACTGCATTTCGAGATGGCTGAAGGCACGACAAGTCTGTCCCCTGGATAACCGTGACTGGGAGTTCCAGAAGTATGGTCGTTGAGAGGGGATGAGGCACAGCGGCATTACATCCCGGCTTGTAGCCGGCCTTGGGTCCAACGGCACCGGCAGCTTCGTTGACCTTCCCTGGCGGGTAGGGAAACGCTCAACCTCTGGGAATACGAGGAATACAGAGCAGAGGCGGAACCGAGAGAGATGGACAGGTGGGTGTCTGGGCAACAGGCTCACATACGCACAAAAATTGCTCGACAAGAACAAGAATACTCAGTGCTGCATGTGGCAGCAAAAAAAATAGATAGTGACCTTGGCAAGCGTTTGCTTGCCTTGTTTTTGTTTTGCGGTCTGCAAAGCTAACGCTCCATCAAGAATCAACATGAATACACTGCATTATGACAGACACCTCGTTCAAAACCCGTGATCATCACCGCAGCGCCTTCTCATCTATAACGATGTTCTGCGGTGTCTGTAGCGGCGTCGATCCTCCTCCCAGAGGCAACCACTTGACGGGATGGCGGTTGTAGAATGGCCAGGGCGGCAAAACCAGAGCGAATGTAAGTGCAGTGCCTCCAAGACCTATGTACACAGCGAGCTTGATGTCCTGCAAGAAGTAGCCAATGATGAAAGAGAGGGTCTGCAAAGTATGATTCGAAGTTAGCACCTGGGTCGATTGGCAGTGGGGAGTCAAGAAAAATAGTTAATAGCGTACCCCGACGATGCTAAGCAGGATGGTGGCTAATTTATCCGCCAGCTTCTGGCCTTCAAAGTCCTAGAGCACGAGTGGAACCTGTTAGTTGAAAGAAGAGGCCACGTTCAACCAAGGCAGCTTAAGGAGGAGCATATCGCACAATTTGACCCTCGAAGACATCGCGAGCTTGCTCCAAAAGTTGTTCCGCCATGGCTGATGCTAGATAACTGTTGTTGTTTGTTTTGTTGGTTGCTGAGTTGCGGTACAATGTATGGGCGATTGTTTGGTGAGGCCAGTGTTTGGTGCTTGTAAAGGGCCGAGCCTCTAATCAGCCTTGCGTACAACGTGGCTGCTCAAGTCCCAGCTTACGGCAATTGGACACCATATGTGGGGGCAGGAACGGGACCTGACCCCACACTAGGTATTACCATAGTAATGACTCCGCTCCCTAGTCTATAAGACCTGGGGATTCACTGCCAGTCTTCTATCGTCGGATAGCCCACTTAGAGATATTTGCTATGTTTCTTTTTTCTTTTTCTTTTTTCTCTCTCTTCTCCAATGATACGGAGTATATAATAACTACGAAATAATATGCTTTTGAGTCCCTATATTTGACTTGACAAATATCACATGCCATTCTCCGTGAGGGTACAATCAAAATCTATAGGGATTTGCGCCTACTCTTAGTGGGATCAGGGTGGATACCCACTGGAGATGTGGGCGTGCGAGGGAAGGGTCCAAGACATGACGGGTATTAGGAAGTACATAAATCCATTGCAAGTATACACCTGCGTTGGAGTAGAAGCGAATGGTCGGTAAGCAGGTACCCTGGATAGATAGATAGATACTGAACAAGTCGGAACTCGATACTCATTTGATTATACCTGCTCGGCAAGTCAGTTTACAAGTACTACGCAAAGCATTTCGAACGGATCATTTCCAACTTTACGAACCAAGCATTAAGTGTTCGGTGGCTAACCTGGGTAAAAAAAGTGAGTCAGGAACCTCGAGGAGTTAGGGCATTCTGATAACAACTTTTCCCTGGCGATTCGTGGACTATTCTGAACAGGGCTGATAGCGTGCTCCTATCAAAGACTGGTACTGACTTTCGTCCCCTTCCTCTTCCTTTGTTGAGTTTTCTCAAGACGGGTGAGGCTCAACCTCTCAACTCTACATAGTATGTAGATCGGATGAGTGAATTGGTTATTGCAAGGCAACCCTATCCGGGCTTCCGATCTGCCGACTTGGCTACTACGTTATGACTGAATACGGGCATAGTAGATGCTTTGATGTGTTTGCCTAGCCGCTACGGGCTTAGATGCAGCCTAAGTGTTCTTTTTTTTTTTTTTGCGGCTGCAACTTCACAAGGTTTAAGCTGAATGTGCTGCAGTGCATTCCAGAAGCATACCTAGGTACCTACCTAGGAATCTAGCAGCTGTAGCGCAATTGGCATACATTTGTTTCTACAAATAAGGTACCTAGCTTTCTTCAACCAAATGAAACCTAAGCTGGCGCCTGACTTGGATCGAGCTTACGTGGACAATACTGGGGAGGGATTTCACCGACCATTCTGGAAGCACAAAGCATTTCCCTGTCTCATGGAAGATCCGTAAACAATGGTACACTGGATGCGTGCGCCCACGGATAGGCTAAGCCAACTGGGAAACCGAAGGGTTTTGATCGATCACGGGCGACTTTGATTTTGCAACAAATCATCAGGTCGAAGAGCTCCTTATTACAAGGCTGTCGCATGTGCCGGCCTGCCAGCCAGCCAGTAAAAACACTGGTAGCTGTTGGCCCTGGTCTCCAATAGGAATGTAATTCTTTGTCCTCCCTCCTAGTTCACCGCCGCTTGGCGCAGTGGACCAATGCCTCTTCAGCTGGCAAATCGCGCGGAGAACAAGCACAAGTAAGATGACGCCGTGAACAGAACAAAATTTTCAGGCTAGAGTGGGTGGCCAAAACAGAACTTCTTTTCCGTTTGCCAAGTACCCCACTACCTCTGCACGAGGTAATGGAGGTGAAGATGTGGTCAACAAATAGCCGGTTGCCGGTCAGAAACAGTATGCTATGTAATATATTCTGACAAAACATCATTAGGTAAGACACCAGAGGCTGCTGCAGATAGGCTAGTAAGGTGAGCAATTTTTAATGAAATTTTCAAAGGGAGCATAGCTGTATCAATGTTCTTACGTAGCAGTAACTCAATGTTGAGGTACATTATGCATTATGTCACTGGCTATACGAGCTGGTGGTTATTTTTGTCACTCAGTGGCTAGGATTAGCCGGTGGGTTTCGCATGCGCCTTTTTGCGACACCCCTGTATTGGTTGTGCTCTCGTTTGATTTTTTTTCTTCTCCCTTCGTTTTGCCTCTTACGTCCAGGTCGGTCTACAATACAGTAGAATACTAACCCCAGGCCCACCACAAGCACAACCTCGTTTCCTAAGCTGGATTTCTCAAATTTCTTTCAGCCCAGGTCAAACCTTTTCGCTGCTCAACTCAACAAATAGTTCATCAATCGCACACTTGGCAAATACCTTCTGCCCAGTGTCTTTATTGATATTCACCATCTGCCCCCCGTCAACAGAACGTGTTTTGCTGCACTTTTACGCCTCAAAACCTAAAACAATTTAAAATCTCCGAGGGAGAAACAAGAAAAAAAGTATACCAGGTTGACGTACCGCCGTTACAAAAGACCGAAAGTGCGCGCTTGTCTGTGTGGCACTATACAGACTGCCTTTGCGCGAAGCACCTGGCATCCTGAATAAGACTGAATCCACAAGTCGTCAAGTTGGCGGGAATCACTGCATCTCGGTTTCCTGTGTGCTCACCACTCCTATGCCCTAAGTTCTGGGCCTACAGCGGAGTGAACACCAAGCCACCCTAACTGGGAGCACGCGCTCGCAGCTTTCACACCCGAGAGGGTTCCCTTACCAACACCGGCTCCTGTGGCTTTCAGCCCGTAACAAAGCCAGCAAGCATTAGCTATCGAGCTCCTTCAAGAGCTCTCCCATTACGCTGGCTTCATACTTCCAAGTCATCCGCTGCGGACGGCACCCGGCCGCCCGTTGCCGTCCCCTCATGCTCGACCCTTGAAAGAATTATATCCAGCTTGCGAACGGTCACAAGTCTCTGTATTAAAACAGCAGGAAATCGCCAAGTCCTCCCCCGGAACGATCACGGAACAATCTTGCAAGCCACTGACCGTGTGCCGCATTGCATATTCGGCGGCGTACTAAAAATCCAAGCGAAAGCCCAGACCAGGCCATCCAGACCGTCTCGGCAGTTACTTTTGCAGAAATGTCTGACCACGACGAGCACGCCGGGAACTCGGGCTACTCTACTCCGGTTCCTGAGCTCGATGACCACCGTCATCAGACGGCCAGTGTCCAGCGCGCCGACCGCCCACGTCGCGGAACCTTCGATTCCCTCTACGGAGGTCGTCAACTGGAGGCAGATAATAGCCAGGGTGGTACGGCATCCTCGGTTCGAGTTCGCGATTTCGAGGAGGCAATCATAGACGATGAGGCAGCCGATATTTCTCCGCCCCCCTTCCGCGTACGACGCCCGACTGTAGAATCAGAGCGCTCTGTCTCACCGCCGAACTCGGTGAAAGCCTTTGCTCAGGCACGTAAGCGTGAGCGTGGAATGTCGAATTCGGAACCCCGGGTTCGCAATGACGAGCATGAACTTGTCCGGACAACGTCGGTCGCCAGCCGCCATAGCTACCGGAGCCGTCAGCCTACCGTCAGGACCGCGCCCGGCGACGATGTGTCCAGCCTGAGCACCAACAAGTCTGCGGAGGAGGATGTTTGCTTTCCAGTGCAAGATGACCACATGGGCGACCGTCTACACATCGACTTTGACTTCCTCGAGAGCTTCATCCAATCCGACTATGAGCTGCAGCAAACCGAGAAGCTGGAGCGGCGTCCCACTCACAAAGTTTTTCCGGACATGCGCCCATCCACGGCCACGCATTCCTCGCCCGTGGTGACTTCTGATGGAGATTTCTTGGAGATGCCTATGGGCAAGACTTCATCCGTGAACGAAAAAGACGACGCCGGATCTACAACCGAAGCCACCAAGCCGACTCCTTTGCCTCGAGAAGTGAACCGGTTCAACTTTTTCTCCTCTGCATGGGAATCGACCATACACGCTCAGTACTTTGGCGACTTGATTCTTCCCGGCGAGGATATCCGTGGCTTGTTCTCCTTCCCGAGGGGCGAGACAGACGGCGTCTGGTGGCTCGATGTCAGCAACCCTACGGCTGAGGAGGTGCGCGGCATCTGCAAAGCCTTTGGTATCCACCCTCTTACTATTGAGGATATCACAACCCAGGAGACTCGTGAGAAGATTGAGCTGTTCCCGTCGTACTACTTTGCTTGTTTCCGCACCTTCGAGCAGGTGCAGGACGAGAACGGGGACATCGAATTCGAGCCCTTCTACGTCTATGTGGTCGTCTTCCGCGAGGGGACACTCAGCTTCAGCTCCAAGTCTAACCTGCACGCCAGCCACGTCGGCAAGAGAATCGCTGCGCTGAAGGATTACGTTGCTCTGAGCAGCGACTGGATATGCTATGCTTTGATGTGAGTAGTGTTTACTTTATTATCTTGTTCTGCAGAAAGCGCCTTGGATCCGCCGGAATACTGACTTGGAACATCATCAAAACAGCGATGACATTGTCGATTCTTTTGGGCCTGTCATCTCCAAGCTCGAGCTGGAGACCGAAGCAGTCGAAGACGAGGTATTCATTGCGCGTAGCGATGACATGCATACCTTTTTGCGCAAGATCGGCGTGATCCGCAAGAACGTCATGGCTCTCATGCGCCTCTTGGGCGGAAAGGCGGATGTCCTGAAGGGTTTCACCAAGCGATGCAACGAAAACTACAAGGTTACGCCCCGGATGGACATTGGCCTCTATCTTGGTGATATTCAGGATCACGTGGTGACGATGATGACGAACCTGGGACACTTTGAGAAGATGCTCTCTCGTTCTCACGGCAACTACCTGACACAGCTCAGCATCGACAACATCACCCAGGGTACCAACACCAACAGGATGTTGACCAAGATTACTTTCCTTGCGTCCATCATTGTGCCACTGAACGTTGTCACTGGTCTGTTTGGTATGAACGTTCACGTTCCGTACCAGGAAGTGGAAACCCTTGATGCCTTCTTCACGATTCTCGGCTGTCTCGGCGCGTTTGTGGTTGTCTGCCTTTGCATTGCGCGGAAGCTCAAGTATATTTAGGTGATGGGCTCTTTATCTTTTTTTTTCTTTTTCTCTCTTTTTTTTTTCTTCTGGGTTGTATCTCATGGGGTGGCTAGCGATTGTCCGAGCGAGCAACACGTTGGTTGATATGGCTTCAGCTGGGAGCGTTCTGTCCTTACATTAAGGTATATAAACTTCTTGTAGTAATTTACCTTTTTATACTGCATGTTATGGTCATCCTTGATGTGTATCAAAAGTCACTCATTGGGTCTCACCCAACGGAGATACGGATTTGCGTTCAGACAAAAATTAGCTAGAGTTCAGATACTATTGATTGTAGGTAGAACACAAACAACATCAGAGTAATTTTTTTTTTCCTCATTGCGCCATTTTAATTTGTTTACTTGGCACATGAAAACGTCAAAGAGGCTCTGTTCCCATAAATGCATTGGACGAACCAACCGTCGATGAGCGTCCCAAAAGCAAAACAATTAAAAGTGGGGCCGTCCGAATTCGCCCAACATTTTTGGTTCGCCGCCCGCCGCAGCTACTCCAACGTTTGGTCCGAAATAGCAGCAGCAAGCAAGCAAGCAGCAGCAACCACAGCAGTTGAAGCTCCGGTCAATCGCGCCGTTTTGTGCAATTGACTTTTTTTTCGACAGTCAAAGTCCCGCTGCCTCAATTGCAGGATGGCTTCATTAGCTTCACTCGGCCGCCTGTCCGGCAGGGCGGGACAAGTCGGCGGACGGAGGATCGCGCAATCTACAGTCGCACGAAGAGGTATGTCTGGTGGTGTTTGTTGTTTTTCCCTTGGTATACCCTCATCCCCGTAGTCGAGTCGTCAATTGTTTTGTTTGGCATGCTATGGAGATTTTTTTTTTAATTTGGCCCGTAACAGCTGGCTGACCAAACACTGTTTTGCACAACTGCAAACTAGACTTTAGGACCTCCACAGCCGCCCTGGCAGCCCAGAACTTCACCATGCCAGCACTATCGCCGACCATGACCGAGGGAAACATCGCGACGTGGCGCGTCAAGGAGGGCGACAAGTTCCAGGCCGGCGATGTCCTGCTCGAGATCGAAACCGACAAGGCCATCATGGACGTTGAGGCGCAGGAGGAGGGCGTCGTCATGAAGATCCTGCAGGGCGACGGAGCAAAAGCCGTCAAGGTCGGCGCCCGCATCGCCGTCCTCGCTGAGGAGGGCGACGACATTTCGGCTCTTGAGATCCCCGCCGAGGACGATGCTGGTGCCCAGGAGAGCGCAAAGGAGGAAAAGTCCCAAGGCTCTTCGACCTATGGCGGCGGATCGGCTCCTCCGCCCAACGACTCGGTGCCAGAGCAGCCTACCAAGTCGGCGGTTAAGGCTACCGGCGGCGGCAAGGCACCCAAGCAGACGTACCCCCTGCTTCCGTCAGTCGCCCATCTCGTCAAGGAGAAGGGCCTGGACGAGGCGGCACTGGCCGAGATGACGCCGACGGGGCCCAATGGTCGCCTGCTCAAGGGTGACGTCCTGGCCTACCTTGGCACCATCAACCAAAAGACCCCCGTGGCCATCTCCGAGATGTTCGAGAGGCTTTCACATCTGGACCTCAGCAACATCAAGATAGTTAAACCTACCCCGCCGCCCGCCAAGGAGGAGACAAGGGCCGCCGCCGCCGAGACCCCTGCTCCCAGTGTACCGCAGGTCCAAGTCAGCCTCCCCGTGTCGCTGGAGGCTGCGTTCCACGCCCACCGCAAGGTCTACAAGAACCTGGCCGTCAACCTGCCTCTGGCCACCTTCATCGAACGTGCCGCAGACATCGCCAACGAAGGCCTCCCGGCATCGGCTCGCAAGCCCTCGACCGACGACCTCTTCAATGACGTTCTTGGTCTTCCTCAGACCGGCCCCAGTGCCACCCGCGGCCGCTACTTCCCCATGATCTCGTCACCAGCTGCTCCTGTCGCAAAGTCCGCCTTCTCGAGCCGCCACCAGCAGCCCGATATCATCGACATCCTGTCCGGGACGGCCACCAAGGCTAAGAAGCCGGTTGCTCAGCCTTTGACCGAGTTTGGTGTTAGCGACGCCGATGTTCCCCTGTTCAGCCTCAACGTGCCGAAAACTGAGGAGAAGCGCGCCAGGATTTTCCTCGAGAGAATCAAGGTCGTTTTGGAGAACGAGCCGGCAAGGCTATTGTTGTAAAAGGGACGGCCCATTATTTTTTTGATCAAAAATTCTTTCCATCCAATCTTGTATCATACTGGAAGTAATAGAACTAGATTTCCTGAAAGCGGTTCGGGCGCGTTGAGAAGTGGGTAATTACGCCAGCTAAGAAAACACTCATTTCTTTGTAAAGTCTATTAACGTAGCACATTTTCAAGATAAAAACATGAACTCATCATTTCTCTTTCTTTTCTTTCAACAGGACGTCGTGATCATGTGGTCTGGAATTTGCGAGACATAATTGAAAAGCAGCCACTCGGCTGCGTAATCCCCCTTAAAAAAACAAAAAGAAAAAAAAACAAGTGAATTTACCCCATCCAGTCATTATGTGTGTCCAAACGAGAAAAAAAAAAAAAAAGAACCTTGCCCCAACTGCCAGAGTGCAAAGGAAGCACTTTGTTCAATCCAACACAGCTCGTAACATCATCTCAAAAAATCAGGACCATAAAAAGTGTGACACGACGTTTCAAATCACAACTCGGTCTCTCCCTCAGTGAACGACTCCGTCTCGGCCCTATGTACGACGGTTCCCTCGTCGCTGCCCTCGTCCTCCTCCTTGATATCCGTATCCATCATGACAGTCTTGTCCTCGGGAACAACGGTCCTGTCCTCGAGACCGACAGATGTGCTCCTGCTCATGCTTCGCCTGCCGTAACCCTCCATCTGCTGCTGTTGCTGGTCGAGGTTGTTGACAATCTTGCCCAGGGCAACGTGGATTTTGTAGAGGGCATTGCGGCCTGTCGTGTCAGAGACTAGCTGGCTCTCCACGGCGTCGGACATTTGCGCATATGTTTCCCTGATCTTCTCCTCGTTGGATGTCGGGGATACGTAGAGCTTTCCGAGCAGGGAGGCCACGATCTTCTTTTCTTCCTCTTTGTGGGCGTTAGTTTCCAGGTCCCCTCGTCCTTGCGCAACACACAAAAACACCGATGTGAAGATGAAAGACTTACTGCTGATACTGCTCCCGAGCTTGGCAAGAATATCACAAGCAAAATCAAGGTGAATGTCGCCACTGACAGCCTTCTTCTCCGCATCACCCGGGATGCCTGCCGAGTAGCATTTGCGAGGATCGGTCCAGTCCACCAGGCAGGCGCCAATTGTGCTCATGCTGACCATCTCGTCACCAATATCCGCCTCGTCGTCGTCGTAGCCCTCCCGTACGTTGAAGAGCGTATGGAGGGCATCGAGCGCAACCGTCCGCATCAGATCCTGGTTCTCGGCGCGCGAGTAGCAAAAGACCGGGAGGAAGTAGTTGAGGGCCTGTCTGACGCTCTGGTTGCCGGAACTCGAAGGCTCGAAATAGGCTACCACCAGCGTCTTTAGCAGTTCTGCCGAGGCCTCGGGGTCAGTAACCACCCTGCCCAGAAGCAGCTTGGACACGGCAATTGTTGCGGCTGCTTGCACCTCGGGTGATTTGCCAGCCCCTCGCAATGCCTTGACGTAGACTTTCTGGAGAGCTGGGTTTGCCGAGAGGAGCTGAGCACCATGCACGTTCAGGATATCGGTAAGGATGTGGAGCGAGGTGATTTGAAGCTCTGCGTGCCCCTTGCTGAAGAAAGTCATAAACAGGGTAAGGTTCTCTTCGGCGAGGGACCGATCGAGCAGGGAGCAGAGACCCAGACAAACCAGTCCTCGCTCTCGAACAGGAACTTCGTGGCTGCGCACTGCTGGCACGACGAGGTTGTTGAGCATTGAGACCAGTGAGTCGTTGGACTGCAAGCTTCCCGAGACATTGGCAAGCATGCATTGCACAATGTGCAGACATTTCAGATTTATCATGAGCTCCTTGATCAGCTTTTCTTGCTTCTCTTCCTCGGACAAATTTGCGTCCTTGTCAGGTTTGCCACCCTTGGTAGGTGTGCCGTCACTGCTGACCTCGGAACGGGCCGAATGAAAGCTTTCATCCTCATCACCACCCATGTCGTCGACAATGGTGTCGTGAACATCGGCCACGGCCTCGAGGACCACACTGCAGAATTCACGCTCCCCGGCAGCGTCTGGAGCGCAGATATCGCGCAGCACATCTACGGTGAGCTTGGTGACCTCATCTGGCAGTTCTGGGATGGAAAGGGTCTGGCGGAGGAGGGCAAACATCTTCCTACGACCGACCTCATCCGAGTAGTCAAGCGTCAGGGCAATTTGTAGTAATTGCTCGACGATGAACTCCTGCTCCACAGTGTCTTCTTCGTCCTCATCTTCGCCAACCTCTTGCTCCTCCACTCTCTTGATGGCATCGATCAGAACCTTGATATATCGCTCCAGATAGAAAGCGAGCTTGGTGACCTCGGGTAGCTTCTCCTCCACCAGAGACTCGTACCTGCCATTGCCCTCCGTTCGGCAAAATTGGTTGAAACTGCGAGCCATAAAGACAGACTCGGCCGAAAGAGTCTCCCAAAAGTTGTCGTCAAAGCATGCCGCATCTCTGTAATCCGGCCGACCCTCCCAGAAGCCCTTCATGGCCTCGAGGGCAACGCCGTTCTCAACGCCCGAGTTAACGACGTCGATACGTTCAAGCAGCTCTAGCAGCCCATCAAAGTTCGGGGCGGCTGGTTGAACCGGCTGGCCCTCTTCGGTTTCTTCAGGGGGTCCAACGCAGTCCTCGATCCACCGCTCACGGAACAGCCGGCCGGCCGCCTTGCGCACGTTCTCATCCCTGTCCCGAAGGCCCCACCGAAGAAGCTTCTCGCGCATCGAAAGCGACAAATGCCGGAAGTCTCCCAGGGCAGGAAGCAGTCGTGAATATACGGCGCGTCGTGTAAGCGCATCTGAATCTCGCGCCCTTTCGAGTAGGAAAGGCAGTGTGTTGGGTAAGATGGGCAGGTTGACCAATAACGACCGTCGTACGTCGGCGCTCGGGTCGTTTTGAAGGACTTCCAGCAGTTTAGGCAGTAGCTCAGTGCCAGCATCGTCATCGCTATCGTCCGAATTTGGTTCTGCTTCCATCTGGTTACCCGCAAGGCGCCCTAGTCCAAGGACAGCCTGGGCGCGAACCATAGCCTCCTTGTCTCGAATTCTCTTGAGCAGCCCGTACCGCAACTTCTGGAAGAGGTCGTCGTCTATCGCATCCAAGGAGTTGATGATTTGAGAGACGAGCTGGGTGGACCTGTATCGGACGTACTTGTCCTTGGCCGATAGTAGCGGTAGGATAGTATCCATCAGATGACCCATGAGCCTCGTTGTTGGTGTCTCAGGCATGGTGCTTGCATCCTCATCCACCTCGCCCAGCAGTTCGTTGTCCTTGGTGATGGCGTGCGGCAGGAAGAAGGCGATGAACTTGACCACCTTCTCGCCCGCACTCTCCGTCTTCTTGACCGGCATGATTCGCAGTACACATCTCGCAACCTCGGCATTGAAGTCATCCTCGCCAAAATCAGATGCCGCCGAGGTTTTGCTGCTTGTTGGCTCATAACAGCATGCCTCCTGGATCTTGCGGAGCGTTACGGCAAGCTTTCGATGCGCCGCGGTCGTGCGCTGAGCATCGCGGAATACTGCGGCAATTTGGTGACGGAGAGCGTTGTCTGGCGTTTCTTCAGGAACGTCGATACTGGTAGTCGATACCCTTGATGCATGCGACGCTCTCTGGTTAAGGGTTACCGTCGATGACTTGTGCGAGACCCCGCTGGTCCGCGTCGATCGCGTAGATGCACGCGCCGGCATCAGGTGGTTTCTGATTGTGTCTGATATCCGGGTATGTCTCTGGCTCGGAGAACCCGAAAGAGGTGAAGAAAAGCGTTTAGATTTGTATGGTTACCAAGGTCCGCGTAGTTGAAGTAATCCGTCTTAGATCTAACCGCCGCTTTCGCAAAAATCGCACGTCGAGAGCGGTTTGATTATAATTTTTAGTCTCGCAGGAATAAAAGAGGGCTAGCACCTGTTAAATGATAAGGGAATCGTGCCGCCACTAATCATCGACTCAATTCCAGATATCGAGTTAAATTTGATATATCGCAAGCGCGTCGTCGTCAACTCAGTTACGCGGTTGCAAACTTGGGAGGCGGATTGAATGATGGTGAATTGTGATGTTTGTCAACAAAGTCCTCGATTAGGACTAGCGCATATGGAAATGCCCCTCACCAACGGTCACCAACTTCTGTTACCTGCGGATAGCGACAGCAAGGGTCCCCCCACTTTGCACGTGTTGATTGCACTGCAGGCAAGCTTTATCGACAAGCTAGACCCACTCACTGGGGACTTTTTTTTTCCCCCTTTGGCAGCGGCTTCATCAGGTACTGGCGGAATAACGTACGTCAAGGCAGTGCAAGAGTTTGTGAAAGAACTCTCTCCACGCCAAGTTACAACTCACTCCACTGGAAAACTTTCGACCATGGCCAAGTCCGGGAGCCAAAAAAGGCGCAGGGAGGCGGAGGCAATTCAAGAGCAGGCAATTGCTTCCGCCGCTGAAGTCCAAGGAACCAATGTCGCACCACCTACCAAGAAGGCCCGAGTCGAAGAACGCCGGTCACTCTTCGTGCGATCTCTGCCCCCCAGTGCCACCAGCGAAACTTTGACCGAGCTCTTTTCTCAACACTTTCCCGTCAAGCACGCCACCGTTGTTCTCGACCAAAAGACAAAGACCCCTCGCGGATATGGTTTCGTCACATTCACCGACGCCGAGGATGCGCTGCAGGCCAAGGAGAAGCTCGACAACCACCTGATAGACGGCCGCCGTCTGAGGCTGGAAATCGCAGAGCCAAGACACCGTGCCGCCACAAAGGCCGGCGTTGCTGTCGACACGCCCCTCGCTGCCGAGAAACGCAAGAGGGAGGAAGAGGAGGTCGAGGATCGCAAGCCGCCCAAGTTGATCATAAGGAACTTACCATGGAGCATCAAGACCAAGGAGCAACTCTCAGCTCTTTTCCAAAGTTATGGAAAGGTCCGATTTTCCGACTTGCCCAATTCCAAAGGCAAGCTGTCGGGTTTTGGTTTCGTGACCCTTCGGGGGAGGAAGAATGCGGAAAAGGCAATCGAAGGCCTCAACGGCAAGGAAGTTGATGGAAGGACTATTGCCGTCGACTGGGCTGTCGACAAGGCTACTTGGGAAAAGCAGCAGAGCAATGAAGATGGCTCTGATACGCCCAAGAAGACAAAAACCAAGGAGGCCGACGCCAAGGCCAACAGCAAGGCCGATCAGGCCAGTACAAAAACAAAACCGAAAGGGGGCGATGACTTTGACGAGGACGAAGATCTCAAGAATTTTTTTGCCAATCAAGGTGACAATCTAGAAGATGAGGATGAGAGCGATGAGGATGATGAGGAAGACAAAAAGAGCGAAGATGAGGATGACGATGATGAGGAGGAGGGCGGGGCAAATGTGAACGACGAGGACGAAGATGCGGGATCTGCCAAGCAAAGACCTCAGACGACAGACAACTCCAGCACGCTGTTCATACGGAACCTGCCATTCACCACAACCGATGAGCAGCTCAAAGAGCACTTCACACACTTCGGTGCTGTGAGATACGCCAGAGTAGTCATGGATCATGCCACGCAAAAATCGGCTGGCAAGGGTTTCGTCTGTTTCTTCAACGCCGAGGACGCGGAGTCATGCCTTCGGGCTGCGCCTAAACACCGGCCTGCTCCAACGCTGTCCAAGCACTCTGTTCTCCAAGACGAGACAGTAGATGTGGATGGCAAGTACACCCTGGAAGGCCGTGTTCTGCAGGTGTCCAAGGCACTGAGCAAGGGAGAGGCACAGCAGCTCACGTCCGAGGCTGCGGCCGCCCGCGACTCGGAGGAGAAGGACAAGAGACGATTGTTTCTGTTGAACGAGGGCCAGATACGCCCAGACTCACCCATTTACAACCAGCTCCCTCAATCCGAGATCCAGATGAGAGAGGCCAGCGCGAAACAGCGAAAGAAGATGATCGAGAGCAACCCCAGTCTGCACCTGAGCTTGACTCGGTTGGCCATCCGCAACATCCCCCGCAGCATGACATCCAAGGACCTCAAAGCCCTGGCGCGTCAGGCCGTCGTGGGATTCGCCACCGACGTCAAGGCGGGCAAGCGCCAACCGCTCTCCAAGGAGGAGTCGAGGCGCGCTGCCAAAACGGGCAAGGAAGCCGAGCACAAGCGTAAGCTGAAGCGTAGCGGTGTCGTATCACAGGCCAAAGTCGTTTTCGAGAGCAAGGACGGTTCCAAGGTGGCCGAGCCTAGAAAGGGCGCCGCCGCCGACGCCGGTGCCAAGAGCAGAGGCTACGGCTTCATCGAGTACTCGTCGCACAGGTGGGCACTGATGGGCGCGCGCTGGCTGAACGGTCACGCCGTCGAGGGCGGCACCGGCAAGAAGGCCACGCGTCTCATCGTCGAGTTTGCCATCGAGAACGCAAACGTCGTCGCCAGGCGGAGCGCCGCTCAGGATAGGGCAAGAGGTCTGGCTGGGACGGATGCGGCCAAGCCTCAGCTGAAAGCAGGCGACGACAGCAGATTCAAGGGTGAGGTCGCAAAGAGTCGGTCCGACGGGGCCCAGGAGGAGATTCTGGAGGGAGAAGGGGAGAAGCCTTCAAAGTCGGCGGGTAAAAAATTGGCAATGAGGCAGCAGATCATTGGTCGCAAGAGGATGATGCGCAAGAAGAAGGCAGAGGTACGGAAAGGAAAACGATAGTCATCCGGGTTATCCAGGTAGTTTGCCTAGTATTTTGGTTCGGCTAATCTGGTACAAATACCTTGTTGTGTCGTATGAACGCCTTGCTTTATGCTCATCTTTCGCCGGTTTATCTTTTGGGGATCCTTTTCTGATCAGTGAAGCACATATCAAACATGAAATCTAGCTAT
>JAVHJQ010001499.1:0-11176 GCA_031306095.1 Pyricularia sp. CD86 | reverse complement strand
TAAAAATAAAAGTGATGTTATTTTTGGGTGCCAGAAGTTGGGGGTGCCCGAAGTGGGGTACGCAACGTTATGTCTTCATTTTTTTATTTTTTTTTATAATCGGCCTTCATTTTCTGTTTGACGGAAAGCGCCGTTCAAAGAGCACAATAAAAAATCAAAAGGATCTGAGCACGCGACTCACATATGCGCACACGGCCCCGCGATTGATCGCAGGAAACTCCTGTCTGTCGTTACGTCCGTCGCTTGTAGTGGATGGGAATTAGTTCTTTGTCTCGGGAGCCCCCATTCTCGCAAGCCACAGTCTCATTCATCGGCGACCAGGTAAACTGAGGGGCAAAAGAACAGAAAGTTTGACCAGCGGCCGCCTTGCAACTGAGACAATCTTGCAGGCCTTGTTTTCCCGCCAGGCTTTGGAAGCACTTGTGAAGCTTTGACTGGTTGCGTCATTGAACCATGTCAAATCCAGCTTCACATCATCAACCCCCCAAGCCCGCTCATGTTCGCCGGACAAGATTTGTCTGCATTTCTGACACCCATAATCATGAAGTGAAGCTCCCCAAGGGGGATGTCTTGATTCATGCTGGGGACTTGACAAATCAAGGCACTTTCTCCGAGGTAGGATTCATCATTGCCAAAGCTGCCAGCAGCATATATGGACGAGAGGTTGAAACAGGCACTCCAGATACATTGAGGCTGATTTTCATACACTTCCCGGTACTGTAATTAGCTTTCCAAAGCTGTCGCGTGGTTGGAAAAGACCGATTTCGAGGCCAAAATAGTCATAGCTGGTAAGACAACGGGCTGCTTTCATCTGATGCATGCATAGTCTCGCCGCTGTCAAAGATCTACTTGCCCTGGGATAACATTTGCTAAGAGCCACATTCAAAGCAAAGGCAACCATGACATCAGCTTGGATGCCGAGTTCTATCAGCAGTATGGAACACATTTCCATAATCAGCGGCTTGAATCGCCCGCTGACTGCATTGATCTACTCAAGTCGAGCCCCAGCATAACCTACCTCTGCCAGAGCACTGCCAAAATACGACTCTCGAGCCCCAGTGGGCCTCGCACAGAGTTTACAGTTTTTGGGTCTCCTTACAGCCCGCGAAGTGGCCTTTGGGCCTTCAGCTCCCGCGACCCAGATTCGTCTTCTACCCTGTCGGACACTACGACCGGGGCAAGCATATCTGGCTCGCCACGTCGCAAGATCAAACGCCCTAGAGAACCGGCAGCTTCATTCGGCCCGTCGGCCTCGGAGCTCTGGGACGCCATTCCTTTGTGGGCAGACATAGTTGTCACGCACACGCCGCCCCATCGGCATTGTGACGGGACCGGGACGCACCGGGGACCCCTAGGCTGCGAGACTTTGCGTCGAGCGCTGTGGCGCGTGCGGCCGCGGCTTGCCATCTGTGGCCACGTCCACGAGGCAAGAGGTGCTGAAACGGTACGCTGGGGCTTGGATAGTGATTCTAAGTCTTTGCAAAGGAATTACGAAGAGACAAGTGTCACAGTCTGGGAAGACACAAGCGGGGTCGGGAACAAGATGGCTCTTGTCAACCTGACGGGTGACTCAAAGAAGGGAAGAAAGGGGCTGGATAACGATGGTGTCATCGACATGGCGCTGAGCCAGACAGATGGGGCTCTGTCGACTGAGGAGGCAGAGGGAAGCAGCGAAGCCCGTGATATTCCTGAGATTGCCAGACATGCCCAATCTGGCAATTTGCAGAAGCTTACACCCCCCGGAAAAGAACCATCACCCTTAGTTGGCAGCCTGAGTCGTCGGGAAACGTGCGTAGTGAATTGTTCCATCATGGCAAACAGCTACCCGCATGTGGGTGGCAAGCGATTCAATAAGCCGATCGTGATTGATCTAGATTTGCCCACATGGGAAGAGTTCTAGGCTACCTACCTGACGGTACACTACGAAAAGAAACAAAACGCAGAGAAAGCAAATAAGCCCCCCCCCGGTCGAAGCCACAACGAAAAGTCGCGTGCAAATAGCTTTCGCTTTCGGTCACAAATGTTGAGTGGGCTTACTTACACCTCCATTCCCGATCTCGCGTGTAGTTTGCGCCCGACCAACCACGTTATACCCATAACCCTGTCGAGGCTGAGCCTCTACGCGGGGGTAATACGCGTCCTCGGAGACTAAAAGTTTGTATATCTTTTTTTTTTTTTTGCCATGACATCGCACTATTGGGGCGCAAAAGTTCAACTTTTCTTTGTCGTCGCAACGCAAGCCCCATCGCCTCAAGAGGCCTCCAAGACTGTAATTGTTCCAAGTCTAGGTCTAGACTAGAAGAGAATTGCAGGGGGCGCAGTGTACTATCCACTCCCATTGTCAAACCAGTCATAATTGACGATGATCTGATTGCGAATTATTAAATCGATAGGATCAAGATGGCAAGAAAAGCAAAAATGATTTATCTGGAGAATGAGAAAAAAGAAAAGAAAAGAGGCCTCAGAACACAAATTCACTGTGCTGAAATCGCAGCCACCATCCAAGTAGCGAGCCGAGGCCCATAGTATGCCCGTGACGCTTAAGTCATGATCTTGTCTTACACAGCAAGACGAGTAGTTTGAGGCAAGGCTTGCGAGAGACAATGGGTGTGTGTGTAACCACATCCACTCAACCTAGATTGCCTATATTGCTAGACATGTGAGGTATGCGCACACGCTGAAGATGACCCCTGTGAATACAACAAGCAAACATAGTCTTGACACACTAATCAGAGCGCATGGCAATAACGAATGTTGATTCGAAGAACCCAACCACACACATTTGGTCATACTCATGGATTTTTATTGACCATCACTCGATAGGGCGCTTCCGCAGTATTTGCTCATTTTTTGAGCAAGAATTTCACCATACAGATACCTCTTAAAAGTCTTGAGAGGCATGCAATGTATTGATTGTATCACACAGTCACAGGCAACTTTTGGCGGCTGATAAAGAGGCTGTTTGGTTAGCGCCCCCCTGCAGCGTGCGTGAGTCCTGCATATCGAATACTGACTGGCTTGTTAGACTAGTGGTGCGGCAAAAGACCCCAGTAAGCCGTCTATGCGGAGGAACTACAATGTGCATAGGGGGAAACCCCCTCTGCATGCACCTTGGCTGCCCGTCAACCTATCTTTGCTGTATGTCTGTATGTTAACAGATGATGTGCATGGTCGTTGACATGGGGGTTACAAACAGCTAAGCTTGCCAAATAGGCAGTTTTCTCCATCTTGCCTGACGAACATAATTACCAATAAAATGTGAATCATGTCTTATGTAAACCAAGCAAATGGTTAACAATACCAGGGGAAAATGTTTGAGCCCATTCATTGTCGCTTAAACCCGAATTAGAGATCACCCGGTAAGCGTCTTTGAAGATGTATCATGATCCCCATCAGCTTACACACCATTTTACACAGCAGACTGTCTGCTGCCGAGACCATATTCTGCCTTCTTTCTGTCAGGTTACTAGGTGATAGTCACTGCACACAGCCCTTGCAGTGACTAATGACACTTGCTTCCCCATTCGCTGACGCCTGATGTACCTCCACAAAATCGCCTCCGCCACAAGAGAAACTCGAGCTGAATGAAGTACAGTACCTCCAGCAAGCAGTACCTAGAAAAACCCGAACCTGTAGGCCGACGTTTTTGGAAGGTCTGACCACAGGACGACAGCTGACGGGATGGCAGATGGCATGGGTATTTGGGAAGACCACCTCCGGTTCGGAAGGAGGGGTTCAGAATGTGACGGCGGGGTCGAGGTTGGCGGGAACGGTTGGTCCAGACTTTTGGGCCCCGCGCCCAGAACGCCCCAGCTGAGCGAGACCCGGCTGGCGTCATTGGTTGTGGGAATATCAGCAAGGAAAGGCTCTGTTACTCTATTTCCACTCTTTGCTCTTATCCTTCGGGCACTATTTGATGCTTTTCTTTCTTGGTAGGCTTGCAAGCTTGGTAGCAAGGTAGGTAAAAGCACGGCTGAGTTGTCGTTCGTCAATCATTCCCTAATTCATAGTTGATCTTTTGCAGATCGCTCGAGTAAAGCACCCCTTGACTCCTTTTTCGTACTGTAGTTTAAGGTAGTAAGGCCGCCTCTTTGAGGAACCCTTTACGCCCACGAAGAGGGCCAAGAGGGCCTAGCTTCTCAGCCATCTCGAGGTACCCCTGGATAATCAAGGCGGGTGCTATGAGCTGTACAGGCCCCGCACTATGTTTTCTTCCGTGATCCCTACCTTATCCAAGACACATTACGTAGCTTACTACAGTAGCTTGAGTAGCTTACCTGCCTGCTTACTGGTAGTCCTGGGACCTGCTGCTCAAGGTTACGGACTGCGGATAGGTAGTTTGTTCGCAAGAAGCTTAATAGAGTAGACCTGGCTATCGGAGTTTAGGCTCAAGGTATATCGAAATCCAAATCCTCCACATGATGGAATTGAAGCTGGAAAGAAGCCCGCACAGTGGAAAGACGAAAATGACCCCTCAAAAGCTCCCCTCTTTGAAAATTGAGCTGTTAGTCCGGCATGGCTTGGGAGTTGCGAAAAAAAAGGAGAAAAAAAAAGAAAAGAAATACAAGAAAGAAAAAGTATTGACGCAAGTCACTCGGGTCCATTGTTTTCGCGATGCATAGATCCAGGCCGTCCCCGCAAGTCATGGGTTTTGACTGAGAATCATACTGGACTGTACCGACCCTACCTACCTAAGAGAATCACCAACCTTGCAAAATTGCTGGATTTGCTTAGTTGATTGGTAGAAAGGTTTAGGCCCTCCCACATGGTCACGGGAGCCAAGCTAGGTGATCAATCAAGAAAGCCAGTCCCACGCGGTGGATTGAAGCTTGGCACTGGTACCTTGAACCGGCGGATGCGGATTGCAGAACAGGATGGGGTTTGACGAGGGATATGGTCATGCTCTCCTTGGTCTCAGGGATACGCATAAAGATACCTACCTTGAGAAAAGAGCAAATAATAACACTGCACTTTATACGTTCCTGGGTATCGTGTGAGGTGCGAGGACAGCAAGTGACAAGCTTAGATCAAAGACTTACCCGAGCAAACCGCATTCGACCCAGGGTCAATTATGCACAGTTTAACTTCTGTCACTGACATCTATTATACCGTAGACTTTCGGGGTGGGTTTGCGTTGCGACGACACGAGACTGCGGGTGGCGTTGTCAAGAGCGGGGCCGCAAACGGGGTGTGTCCTGGCTTGCGAGCGGATGAACAGCTGAATTGGCCATCTGTAGACTTGCATTGCTGTGTGAACTAGGTGCTGTACATAAGACAGCCTTCGAATGATTTCTTCAACCACTGAACATAAATGCTCTGGGTAGGTAAGCACAAGGTGGTGGAAGCTCGACAGTAGCGGTCAAAGTTGCCCAGGCAATTCGCCAATTGACCCGTTTGTTAACGGCAGTCGGTCTGGTACAGTAAGCTGATCGATCTGGTCCCCCCGCCTAGGGAACAACGGAGATCTACACAGAGCTCCTACCGATGTGGGCCATGATTCCATGCGAGGAAAGCCATGTGGGCAAGGATAGCTCCTGACGATGCTCCGATGGTCCTGATCACGGGAGATAGAGCTCGGAAAAGTCGTTGCTGGGTCTGCTGCAAGCATGAACAGAATGGGGCCAGGGACTTGGAGAATGATGTGAGACTTAAAGAGGTTGAGGTCATAGTAAGTGGTCACCTTTGAAGGCTGATACACCCCGGATCGGCTAATCGCTTTTTTTGTAAATCCACGCAGTGCGTGTGCGATCATGGGAAGAACAACCGAACAGGTTTTGATTTCGTGGGGTGATAGAAAACCCGATCCTTACTGTAAGACCGAACGACTGTCGCGTCCTTTTGCTCGTTGCGTGACCCGAAGGGACCGAGGGGAAGGAGGACCAGACCATAGGCAGGCAGAGGCAGGTACAGTATATCATAATAACAAGCTCGCAAACCAAGTCAGACGTCATGTTATCATTCCCGTTGGGGCCAAGACGGGTGGATCTACCTACCTACAGTGTCCATGGCTCACAGGTCAATTCTCTACGTATGGAGCTCCTTTCAGTCATCACACACAACCAGTTAGGAGTTAGTTGCAGGAAAATCCATCCTGAAGCCGCCGCACAAATCCACAATCATTCCTTCGCAACAAGCGACGCATCCATTGGGGTCCCCTCTAAACCCCTTTGGCGATACATTCTATGTACTGAGTAAGGGATTATGGCTGTGGACTCGAAGTGTTCGTTTAACGGAGGGCTGTCACCGCTCTTGTCGTTGCCAGGACATCGCTGCTCCGCAGGACCCATCAACACTTGGCTGACTTGTAAAAGGCAAGGAACATTGTTGGCCTTGCGGGAAACACTATTCGAATATTGATCCTAGCACCAAAAAGAAAAAAAAACCCAAACCCGTCGGTTTACATGTCAAATTTTGGCAAGCGGTCGGCAATTTTCAACATCCCACTAAGCGTGAACTGTTTTACGAATCATTCCTGAACCCTTGCAGGCTTAAGTGATTCAACTTGTGTAATCCGTGACGAGCGTGGAGGGGAGCTTGGTAATACGGACATGACCGACACAAAGTATCATTCGGCCTTTCTAATGTGCCATTACCGCCACTATCGACAAGCGAGGAAGCCCGCAAGTGACGATACAGCCACGGCGTATATGCTAAATACCTACCTAGATACCTTCTCGTCCTTGAAAACCCATTTACGTGATAATCTATCTACCGACTGTAGTCGGGATCTTTTGTTCTCTAACCACCCCCTGATAATCAGAGACATTAATACCCAGGTGTCTCTTTGCATCCTTGTCCTTTGTCCCGCCATTACAACCGCCTCAACGGCCCCCGGGCGTTTTGTAACTGGCGTTTTGGCGTCTCGGTCTAGACGCAATCCGGCCGAGGACGAGAGCGCCCGCGCGAGGCTGTGATGGTCTGTGGCGCGGCCCGTTGATGCTTGCGAAACGTGCCCTGAGCAGGAGACCACACTTCAACGCCACACACGAGTGCAAATCTCAACAAGACCAGGCACGCGAGCCTGCTTAGCTTGCAAAGTGGTTCGCCGCCATTTCTGGGTTTTACTCACTCTGTCAGGGCCGAGGCCAACCACGTCGCTGTGCCGTGTCATCAAATCTCCTGCCCACGATTTGGAGGGATTGGAGAATCCCTCGCACTGAGAAAGCCTGCCTTGCATGAGCCAGTCGTGGGGTCGTACCTGAGCTGTAAGGGAATAAGGCTCGTGTCGGAGACTACCTGTTTACCAGTCAAGGGAAGATATCATCCGTCGAAAAGGCATCTCAATCTGCCGCCAGCCTGCCTACGATACATCCCTTTCCAAGATTTAGTTTCATAACTGCCTAATCCTAAATCCAGAGGGATTTGTCGCTTTTGAGTTTCTTTTGAGAAAAAAAAAAGGTATGAATTCCATTCCATCCCTTTCTGTTCTTGACTTCACTGCCTTGTTGTATCCAGTACATCATCGCCCAGCGTGGGGTGCAAAAGCCCCTTCTAGCAAAAATTGGTAGCAAAAAGTGGTGGGGCTGCAGTCAAGCGACTGGGATCTATTCGATCTTCCCATGTCAAGAGGTCTTCTGGGCAAGACCGCAGGGCAGTTCTCCTAGACCTGGTGTCGCACGGTGCGAAGCCCACTCCGATCCACTTGTGCTTTCCTGCACAATCGTCTGGCTACAAATCGTCAACTAATGGGGGGGCAAGGGGTCGCCCCATGTCGTCTCCGCTGTTAGCGTCATCAACGGACCATTCACAGGCCCTGGGACTGACCCTCACTTGGGACATCAGAGACTCCAGTTTTGCTTCGCACGCTTGCCGTTGTGTGGGCGCCCATCAAAGAGGAAGAAGAAGCGGGCGACGCAACTCAAGCACGGCGCAGCCAACCACGAGCAAGGGACCCCGTCTAAATTGGGTGGCCAGTCGACACCGCAACCTCTCTTAGAAAGCCTCATCCTCGCACCTTTGTCCCGACCAGGTTGCCTGACTTTTACTTGGGACCGGTCGCTCGAGCTTCGTCTCTTGGGCACCACTTTGTGCATGCATGCATGACAGATACCAACAACGTCGATGTTCTTTGTTTTTGTTTTATTCTACTGTCACACTTCTCTTGAATTTTTTCCACCACGATAAAGCATCCGATTCTTGCTTGCTACCACGAGCTGTCTGACTACCTACGTACCTACCTTACCTTTGCCTTGCCGACTTTCTTTCTTACCTTGCATCCTACCATACATTCTCTCTCATACATTCATATCTATCTTATGAATCTTACACATGTACATTTAATTCCTCGTCTCGCCTGACCGATCATTCATTCCCTTCTATACCCTAGCTTCCAACCAACGGTGTCGCCCCTTTTCTTCTTCTTTGCCACACTGGAATGCAACACATACGCTCCACTGCGATTTCTCCAACTGCTACCATTTCGAGAGAGCTGTCGCGATAGCTCCTCTCCCTGGGTTACCCGCAGGAGCTCAACAGCTGAATATTGCTTCCCTCACGCTGGCGTCGACCGAAGTATCAGACCCAGCTCCGTCCAGTCGCATCATAGCGCAAACACGCATACAAATTTCTCGCCAACATGTTAGAACCGTTACCTCCAGATCCATACAAGGCACTCGACGTCCCTGCCGATGCCCAGTTCGATGTCATCAAGAAGAGGTATAGGGAGCTGGTGCTAAAATGCCACCCAGACAAATGTCCAGAGGCGGATAAGGCGGCTGCGACCGACAGGTTTGCGGCCGTCCAGAACGCATGGGAGATTCTGGGAGACACAAACAAGAGGCAAGACTACCACAAACTTGTCAAACAACACAAGCTGGCGGAAGAGCTGGCGAGGAGTACTCGCCAGGCACCAGCACCAGCCGCCGGTCGCGGACCGTCATCGAGCGGATACTACGGAACAAGCACACATCATTCATCACCCCAGACGCCTTATGGATTCTCAAGGAGCAGCTCAAGCAAAGCTCGCTACGAATGGGATTTCCGCAGCTCGTCAGACCCGGCATTTTATGAAACAGACCCACGGAGCGGTCCTCACGCCTCAAGGGAAACCCGAAGGCCCAGCTCCTGGGACGAAGACCGCTCACGCGAGACGGATCGATCTGCTCGCGACAGGGAAAGGGAACGCGACAGGGAACGGGAACGGGAACGGGAACGGGATCGCGGTAGGGGAAGCCCACCAAATCGTGATCGCGATAGAGAGCGCGAAGAACGCGATCGCGACAGGACACGGGGCATGAAGCGTGATGACGAAGAGCGCCAGCGAAAGTTGAGGAGTAAGGAGGCGAAACGTGAAGAGAAGGAACGAATCAAGGAGAACGAGAAACAAGCCAAGAAGGAGGAGGCACGTATTCAAAGAGCCAAGGAAGAAGAGAAGCTGAAGAAGAAGGCGGAAGCAAAGCGAAAGGAAAAAGAAAGAGACGAAGAGAAACGTGCCTCAAGAAAGAAGATGGAGGCGGAAATCAGGGAAATCAGAGACTTCAACGCAATGAAGGAAAAGATGAGGAAGGTTTCTGTCGAGGACGAGGTTCGCACAAAGAAGACGCCCGTAATGGAGGATATCCGCAGCTTCCCCGACGACTTCCTCAAGAACGAACGAGAGCATGAGAGACACCGGGAGAGGTCTAGGGACCGTGATAGCGGTCGCACAAAGGAGGAGCGGCGATCATCGCGTAGCGAGTCCAAACGGCAGAACTCTAGTTCTCGCCGGACTACCTATGTCGAGGACGCACCTACTCCGCCTCGATCCTTTGAGGATTCAGCCTTGACCAAGACCCAGAACCTACCGCTCAAGTCACAGAATCATCTTGAATTTGCCAAGTATCGCATTATGGCGACGGGCGGTATGCCCACAACGTCACGCGCGCACGTGTCTTATGCAGATCATGAGTTACATGGCTCTGCGGACTATGGCCATCGTCCCCCAAAGCTTAACAGAGCAGCCACCGACAATATGACCGGGGATTTTGGCTCTCGTACTCCAAAGCTTCATCGATCAGCCACCGAGAAAGTCGGATCATCTCCGCGGCGATCCCAAGAGTATGAATATGACGGATATGGAGGCACTTCGCCCAGCCACTATTTCGATGTTCAGGGAACACCCTTTGGCCGTGCAAAGTTTGGCAGCGTCGACACGCGGAATCCGACCACCTCCAACTGGGGGCATGTTGAGACATCTCACTGGGACGCTCCTGAGTATACATCGTACAACATTCCAGAAAGCAGGTCGAGATATCGAAGCGCGGCCTCTTACTACAACTAAGGTCGTGTGAGGTTGACATCTGCAGCCCGTACGTCGAGTGGAGATTAGCAAGATTTTGTGCAGGGTGTGGTCGTGTCGAGGATCTGAAGTTGGTCTGGGGCTTTTCCAAGCTGCCTCCAACGGCATGTTTTGATTGGCTGTGGAAGCGGTCTCGGGCAGTAGTGTCTTGGCCAATGTTTTTGGTGCATATATGTCTGGCGGTGGCCCTATTGGATATTTTGTTTTTTTCATGGTGATTTGGATCTGGAGTATCATAGTCAGTGGGCATTTTCGGTATGTTTGCTTGGGTGGCACGGCTTGTTTTGCGTGTACAACTGATTCTCATTTCTTCTTATTCCTCTTGGTGTTGTAATTCATGATTGCAACACCCGGCACTATCCGGTCTGATTCAAATATCATATCCGTAAATCATGATCTGCCAGTCATTATGGGAGTATCAGCCCACTTACACATAACTGCCACGTATGATCCCATGTGACCTGGACTTTTGCGGTTTTTGCTTTCGATCGAGATGTACTGAAGTAAGACCCTTATGGGTAGCGGGTAGGGAAAACTCGGAGCCTGGAGCTTACAATCAATATGGATGAGATGCTAGCAAGGTTAGGGCGGACGGGAAGAAGTAGGTTCACCAGACCGCCAGTCCAAGGTATATAAGAAAAATTCCCTACCACACTCGCTCGCGCCACTGACGTGAGTCTCCTGTAAACCTGCCGCTGCCTTGATTTTTGGATCTTTTTTTTCATTGTGGTTATAAGGTTCACTTGATATTAATGGCTGCGCTCTCTCAGAGCCAATCCCAGTTTTGGGTCGTAGGACGATCTCGGCCTGACGTATTCTTTCCATACAAACGGCGAGGCTGTTGTCCAAGGCACACGCGAGAGGTAGGTGGCGACCCGGCAATGGGGAGCCGGCCTGACC
>JAVHJQ010001495.1:0-13391 GCA_031306095.1 Pyricularia sp. CD86 | reverse complement strand
GAACTAATGTCTTCTCCGTTACATCCGTCTTGCTTGCAACAAACTATCCAATGACGCTGATAAGCTTGGCTTATCTCTTCCTCGTCTCCATTATCACAGGGGCCTAAAAAAGTCCAGACAACCTACCAGACCGTTTGGATATTCACACATTATTACTATTTTCCGCTTGTCGAACCACAAAAAAAAAGAGGAACACCCAAGGAAGGAGCTCACGCCCTCAACCCCCCCTTCTTGTCTGCATATTCTTATGAGATCTTGTTCCTAAACACCCCTCATCAACAACCAAAGCCAGAAGTCGAGAACACGCCATACTCGGCAAGATAAAAAACACCCTCTTGTTACTTGCTAAACACCCTTTTGTCCCCCCCGAAGCTCCGAAGGACTTTCTAAACCCTGTCGTCTCGAGGGGGCGTCTTATCTTCACCCTTGCTTTATCGGTCGGATAGCAACCCGCCCCGTGAGCTTAACCACCACCCCGAAAGCTCCCGTCTAGCTGCAACTGCCGTGGACCCTGTCATTTCCTATCGCACATTTCCGTGCCTCTGTTTGGTTCACTTAGTTGCCCTGCCAGGCCTGGACTCTTGTTAGTCGTGGGGCTGTACTGCTTATCGAGCTCCCGCCGGCCACGCTCAAGTGGTCAACTGTTTTCGACAGCAACCTTGGGACCAGTCCCAGTCCTCCGCACCATCACCACTGGGACTTTGTCGTCTTGGCTTACGGCAAACATTTCCGGCCATTACATGAGAGCTTGCACAATCAAGTCTGTTACGGCAAGTCTTTTTGACCGAGTCCAGGTTCTCCGCATCGACCTGGGCGCACACCCTGGAGCACCTCCACACCCTCTGCTGCACCAAACGGCCAGAGCGACAAACTTGCCGCAATCCATAGCCACTATCACCATAAACCCCCCCTAACAAAAAGCCCACGCAACCATGTCTACACCTATCGCCGTGGCCAGGACGGCCCCCATACCCATTGCGCCTAAACCCTCGCGTAAAACGCCGAGTCGGCAGAGCACCATGTCGGACGCCTTCTCCCATAATATGAGCGGTCTTAACTCACCTGGATCAGACTCGGCGTCGATGAACGGGGGCCAGCCGTCCATGCCCTGTGATGCCTGCCTGAGCCGTCGAATAAAGTGCATCCTCAGCGAGGATGATGACCAGGACAGTACAGGTAACACCTGCATATCATGCCAGGCAAACCGCATGGACTGTTCCTTGGCTGAAAGTCCGGCGCTACGGAAGCGCAAGCTGAATGGCGACCAGGAGGTTAGCCACAGCAAAAGAAGGTTAGTAGTTCCCGGCTTTTATAGCTCATGACCCCCCCGTTCGGCATAATCATAATACAACCTCGCTTTGCGCCACACCACGTGCCTGCTCCTTGACTCTGCCCGCCAAACCCGGCAACATGTCTGTTTACAGCATGGCTAGATCCCTCGCGTTGTTCGTGGGAAAGTGAGCGAACCGAGTTGGATCTTCACAACCCCTGAACTTGAATATTCGATATTGCCCCCAGCCATCCTTCATCGAGAATCTGGTTTCAATCTCTCTGTCGGTGGTCTTGTTGTGTCTCCTCTTCTTGTCTCGTCTTGTCTAACTTTGACTGGCTATCAATCACAGCTCCCCCGGCTGGTCTGACAGCAGGAAGCAACGCCAGCATCAACCTGGACATGCCAGTTTCTCCAGCACCGTTGCGAGTAGTTCTTTCATCGAGGATATGGCGAACTTTGGAGGGCCGACTCTCCTCAAACGGTCTTTGGGTCTGCAAAAAGACCGTTATAGCCAGTACATAGGACCGACGACCGATTTTGAGCCGTCGCTCATCAACCTCTCTCCCTTCGACCCCCATGATGAAAGTCTGCTGGCGCGGGGCACTTTGCGGAAAGTCGGCGAGCATGATACCTTTTTGCTGCTGCCGGATCATATCACGCCCGGCTATGAGCACCAGCCCAGCGACTCGGAGGAAATCGAAAAGATTGTTGCACCGCACGGCCGCAAGCTTCTCGACCTATACTTCCGCATCGTTCACCCTGGCTTTCCTGTCCTGCAAAAATCAGTAATCTATGACAAGTACGAGAGAGACTACCGTGACATCTCACCTCCGCTACTTGCCGCCATATACATCTTGTCTATAAACTGGTGGGACCACGATGAGACTCTGGCGTCGTTACCGAAACCAAACGTCACCGACCTCGAGCGGTTGGTGCGCGACACGCTCGCCGATTCCATGTTTCGCCCAAAGCTCTCGACGGTACAGGCAGGACTACTACTCTCACAGCGCCCCGAAGGAGACCAATGGGCACCGACGGCACAGCTCGTGGCCATAGGACAGGAGCTTGGTCTTCATCTCGATGCCAGCGCCTGGAAAATACCTCTGTGGGAAAAGGGGCTGCGAAAGCGACTCGCCTGGGCCTTGTACATGCAGGACAAATGGGGCTCGCTGGTACATGGTCGCCCTTCACATATCTTTGCGTCCAACTGGGCGGTACAGCAGCTTGCGCCAGGCGATTTCCCCGACGATGAGTGGGCAGACGACAATGTTGAGGATCGGGAGGATATCGAGAGAGGCCGGATTCTGTTTGCGCAGATGGTGCAGCTGACACAGATACTTGCCGAGACTTTGGATACGTTCTACACATTGCAGGCGATGCAGACAATATCCAATGCAGGAGCACAGGGGACTTTGGTGGTGCTCTCGTTGGCCAAGCCCATTCAAATAAGGCTGAGGGAATGGTATAGTTCGCTGCCCGGCCCGATTCGCATGGACTCGAGCAGCGCCTCCCCGTCACAGTGTTTCTCCACATCGAACAAAAACGGGAGACTCACCAGTATTGGCTATTTACACCTGGCATACTTTGCCACCGAGATAACACTGCATCGACGTATCATCCGCTCCCTTGCCGTTACCGAGGAGCTGGCGACAGGTGCGGGTAATGGAAACGGCACTCCTTCATCTGCGGCAGCAACACCAGCATCCGCATCCGCACCGACACCCACGCCAAATTTTGGACCAGCAAGCCCCGAGACGATATTGGATGTCTGCAGGAGTGCAGCCAAGGCCCGACTGATCTCGGCCATGGACTTTGTTAACCGCCTGACGCTGTCGCACCTTCGTGCGTTTTGGTACTTTGCATCAAAGACCAATTTCGCTCTCATAGGCACGTTCGGCTCTCTCCTGTGGGCAACCTCACCGGGCCGTCAAGAGGCCGACTGGTACCGCAGGCGGTTGGCAGAGTACCGATGGACTCTCTCAGTAAGCTCCAAACCGGGCGAGGGCAGGGGACTGACCGAATTTGCTATGGGCATGCTCGACATAAGCACGGGGTTGCTGAACAAGCTGCCCGAGAAGCCTTTGGTTAGCCGTAGCGGCTCTGCAGTCGACTTTGAGGGCATGAGGCGGCAGCTGGCTATGGGAACGGGAGTGAGCGCTCGGGGCCCGCCTGGTTCTGCCGGTGTGGCTGGCAGCCTGCCGGCAGGTCGCGGTCTCGGCGGTCTCGGTGGTCTCGGTGGCGGGCAGTCATTTAGCTTCAGCAACCTTCAAAGCGCATACGGTAGCGGTGTACTAAGTCCGAGAAGCCACAACGGTGACGGATTGGTCGGTGAAGACCTTGATGGGGACGAGGAGGGAGACAGCAGTGATGACGCGAGCGGAGACGAGTTCATGTACGGGGGCATACCACCACCATAGAAGCCCTTGGTGAAACTGATTTTGAAATCAAAGTATAGGATGGGTAGCGGTTGGAAAATCTCCGAGATTATGTTTGACGATTCTAATTTGGATGTTTTGGACATTGTAGCCTGCTGAGGGGTGGTTCTCCCATTTCGGTCAGTGGTTTGGCGAACAAGGTTATCTTTTGTGTATCCAGCGAATGTCTGTTTGGTTCTATTCCTAATCTAGGACAAGAGAGCAGTCGGCCAAGTTGACAGGTTTGACAGGCGATTGATTACTCAGACACGATGGTATGAGAAGGGGAAAAGAAAAATAATGAAGTGAATGACTTTTTTTTTCTGCGAAGAAGGACGCGGACCAAAGGACTTTCTTGTGTTGACATTGGATAGATGACGAACTCTTGGTACAGCACGCAATGTTCAAGTCGTGACATTGCGTGATGGCATACACCATACCATGCATGCATCTCGTGTTGGAACAGGTAAAAAGCAACGCAACATGGGCTGCTTGGGCTCTTCGATGACTCTTTGGCCCCAGGAAGACCCGGTTAATCGCTAGAACTATGACCAAATTGTCAAGACAGTATCAGCCCAATCAAAGGGTTAACCGGTTAGTGTCTTTCCAGTCCTCCCTCCAACGAACCTACGAGTATGCAGCAAGCCATCTGCGAAACTCTGCGCATATCAGGTGACGATTCAGTGACGATTTTTTTAAACTATTCCTTATTGTTTTTGTTTTTCTTCGTAGGCGAGAAAGTGTGAAAGGACACCTGGACAACTGTCGTGCGACAAAAGGACTGCCCTGAAAAAGGCGTGCCGCCACTGGCCAAGTAGCCTCCCCGGCGGTTATGTTCCGAAAAAAAAAGAAAAAAAAGCCTTCATATCAATCATGTTAGGGGGCCTAGAACTCGTCATTTAAGCTTACCTGGTTGATCACCACAAGCCTCCTTTTGCGCTAAAACGTCGGCAGCGCATTTCTCATGGCATAGACTTGCAAGTCTGGAACGAGTGACCCCTCAACGCCACATAACAATTCCAAGACGTTCCAGTGCTCTCTGTCTACTCAAGCCGTGAATGCAAAAAAACGAAGATATCCAATTATGGACGTCACTTGGATGTTCGGACTTTTGATCAGTTCGTTACCGCGGTTGGTATTTACTGCTGGCGTTTTGCAACACTTGCCATCTTTGGCCCTGGTGCCGGCGAGGATGTCTCTCCAACTTTTTGTTTGAACTGTCCCCCCCCCCCGCCAAGAAATGGACAGTAGAATTCGGAGTGAAGAATCTCCCGTTGCCATAGTCTCTAGACTCGTCTCAGTGATAAAATTGTTGTTGACTGCCAAGATGCTGCTGGGGCGGGGGGTTTCATTCAGCTTTGCCTGGAAACAAGACCTTGCCGTGGCGCCATGGACAACCGTCCGTCTCCCGTGGCGCCATACAAAGTGACCAAGTATAACGCTCGAGCAGCGAGGCCATGAAAAGGACAGACGCAGTGGACCCTTGAAGTAACATGCAAAACAGACATTGGCCTCTTCATAATGACCGACCCAAGGCAGAAAACCACCCAGGGCTCGTTCGCTCTGCAGTCTGTTCGCCTGCTCTGGGAGGGCTCCTCGTGTGTCAGTATCGAGAGATCAAACCCGCAAAATCAACCTGATTCTCTGCGGCAAGTATGGCACGCTTCACGATCCTGCTCCCGTTGCTTGTGTCGGTTGTCACGGCCTTGCCCTTCTCGTCCACTTTCAAATGCCAGCCCTATAAACATGGTCTTGGGGGCGGCCTGTCAACCACCCCTGTTTTTGTCTCTAAGCAGCCGGTAGCGCCTATCAGGATGGATTCGGGGAGTCGGACGTCCGCAGCTCATTCTCCCTCGGTCAGTAGCCAGGACGGAGGCCAACCCCCAGCGAACCAGGTCCAGCCTATTCAGACCTCTCCAACGCCTGTTCCAAAGATCACAAAGGTCAAAATCCCATCTGGCTTCAACACAGTCGTTTTCTCGGATGACTTCTCGGATGTGGCCTCCGGATCACCCCCGTCACCATCCCGATGGACCATCGACACCGGTACCTCCTATCCCGGCGGGCCAATGAACTGGGGCACCAACGAGGTCCAAATGTACACGGACTCGCCGTCCAATCTGGCCACCACTAGTACCGGCACCCTGCGCATCACGCCAATGGGTCCCGGATATGGCGTCGGCGTGGGCAGGAGGTGGACCTCGGCGCGTATTCGGACCAATCCTGAGCATGACTTTGCGCCACGGGCAGGCGGGAGGACGCGGATCGAGGCTCGCCTGCGGGTGGGCGCCGGCGACGCACAGGCCGGCATCTGGCCAGCCTTTTGGTCCCTTGGGGCGGCATACCGAGGCAACTACCAAAACTGGCCGAGCGTCGGCGAGGTCGACATCTTTGAGACAGTCAACGGGTTGCCCTCGGCGTGGCACACAGTCCATTGCGGACCTTCAGCAGTCGGCGGGCCGTGCAACGAGAGTGCAGGAATCGGAAGGTCGGTGCCTATGAGCAGAGGAGAGTTCCATACAGTCGCGGTCGAGATTGATAGAACGAGCAACCGTCATTGGAGTGAAGAGACATTGCAGTGGTCCATTGACGGGACCGTGACCTTCAACCTGACCGGTGCGCGTGTGGGTGATGAGACGGCATGGATGAGCCTTGCTCACAGCTCCAGATTCTTGTTACTTAATGTCGCTGTCGGGGGCGGATTCCCTAATGCTGTGGCGAAGACGCAGACACCGACGCTGTCGACTATCGGAGGTGTCGACGCTGCTTTGGAAGTGGACTATGTTGCTGTATTTAGTACATAACGATGCCTGCTCTTCTCATGTATATCTCAGTGTTCGCTGGCGAGAAACCATAAGAGGGATCATGTTCGTTTTAGTACACCATCTAACCCTCCGCTTTCATCCAAGCTTGGCTGCGTTGGACCAGCCAACCACATAAAGCAGCGGGTGGTTGGATGGTGAGCTAAAAGGAGGGTCTCGTGGTTATGGAATCCTGTGCCGAACCATTGGCACTGGCGCCATAGATTCCTGGTCTAACGGAAGCTAGACAGACGATCCAACAAGTGGACAGATGGGTGCGTCACTACCTAGATTTTAAATAAATGGTACAGGGACTGGGTTTGAATCGAGGGGAAACCCGTATCCATATAACTCGAAGACTCATCGTGACCATGGCCTTCATGCTCGGTCTAGTTCTAGACCTAGGTCGGTCCTGACAGGCATGCACGCCCATGTCGCTGCCAAATGCGACTACCGAACAGGGTAGGGGTGTGGCTTGAGTCGCCAATGCATTGGGACCCTGCCGCAGGCCAAGGTAGCTCGCCACCCGATCAGCAGGTTCCGAGAACCATCACGATAAGGCTGGGTCTTGGAGAGGTCGTGCTACCCACCGCGGGAGTGGCCGAGCGAAGACCCATGCCCATACCTGGTACAGTTGCTTGTAGATGTCCGCTCCCGTGCTTGTACAGTACTGATGGCCAACTCCCTGCCTAGGTTGGTAGGTAGGTAGGTAGTCACCATGTCATCATGCCATCCGACTACCAAAGGCATCCGAACAAGCAATAGCTCTTGCGCCTGGTCGGCCTATCGGCTGATTTTATCTTCAGATTTCTAAGTCTTGCTTGAGAAGCATAAACGAATACCACCTCAGTATCAAGTGGCTATGACCATATACAACCCTGTTTGATCAAAGCTACCGTAGTCCGGGCAGTGATATTCGTCAATAGAAACTTACGCTTAGGGAGCTTGTCTGTTCTTCACAGTATCGCCACCTGGTTTTATCAGTCTTACCCCACGGCTTGTTATTGTAGTCTAGAAGGTCCAAAGCCCACATACGATCGACGGGTAGGCTTGGCTCTTCCGATCTACCAGCTAAGAGCCTTTTATCTGAGCCCAAGGCAGCCAATAGAGTGCGTTGGCTCGCGCGAAGAGTATCAAGATCAGATGCTGTTTGGGATTGAGTTTGTCAGTGTCATTCTTTATAGACGAAGACCATTGTAAGACAGTTAACCCTCAAATGATAGCGTACGTAGTCAGGAATAGGATCTAGACCGAGCCGGAAAAAAGTTTATTTTAAACTGGCGGGGAAATGCATACCATTCATATGTAAGAAGGTACTGCAACGGTCACTTTGTATATTTTTAGACCGCCTTGTTGATCAGACACATTTCTTTACTCCAACACCTCCAGCAGCACACTGGTATCATTCAACTTATCACCGAAACCGTGTTGCGGACCTATCGAAAAAGAACTCTGAAATAAGGAACTGTAACGGATGGGTAATCCGCCTCATTTTCCTGTTGACTTCGGAATCACTGTTTCATTTTGGAAAACACCATGGTTGGCAGGTGGTTTGATGCAGGTGCATAGACTCCAGACCAAATTCTCGGCCTAGAATCCTTTTCGCCCCTCCTTGAGGGGCGAGGATTTACTGTTGGCTGCAAGTGCAATTGGTCAAATTGCAAACGAGAAACGAGGATGTGTCTGCACAACAACGGCAGACAGCCCAGGTCGAGATCTGGACCGACCTACAAGTTGGGGATCGACAAGACCATCACTGTATCTGTGCAAGCTGTGCCTCTCTTCTCACTTAGCGTCGACAACAGAACTGGGCTTGCCGAGGATAGATGCAGCGTGTGGTTGATCTTGTCCCGTTGCATGCTGACCGCCGCCACACATCAATACCAAAGGGTGGTGGGAATAACACGGGGAGCTGGCCTGTGTCGTTCCGGTCGGCGTTGAATTTGTTGCGAGCGGAACCTCTGTCCTATCTTAAGGACAGGGCAAATTGATACCAATAAATGGGGTTACGTACATAGAGTTTGTCGAATCCCAGAGTGTCAACATGTTAAGCATTGCCGGGGTCTGAATCGTCAAGGTTATTTGTTGGCTCGACGATTTGCTTTTTCTTTTTTCTTTTTTTGTGCACCTGACCTGCCTACCCGTCACTAGTAGATGGGACAGACAGTTTGAGGCGTGCTAGCCAAAGCACTCTCCCGTTGATGGACATTTAGGGGTCGGAACCCACAAATTCTTCCCAGCCTTGCCTGAGTAAAATCACGCACGGAACTGGGAGGCGTCGTATCGCTGCGTCCGTCCCTGTGAGGAAGCAAAAATAAAAGGTTGAAAAAAAAGAAAGATCCACGAAATGGAAAAGCGGGGGGCTTCCTTGCGGACGGGAGTGTGGGAGCCCTGGTAGAGATGGAAATGGAGCGAGTGGGTTTCCAGCGGAGTTCGGTCGAGCTGCCAGCCAGCTCCCCAGATACCGGGACCCTAATGTGCGGCTCCCCGCCAATCTGCGCCCCGCAGCTTGAGCTTAAGCCGTACTGCCATCCATTCCCAGAAACCCGTAATAATTACGGCACAAGGTAGAAGGAGCAAGGAAGTTGGGAAAAGTCGGTGGGCGAGAGAGGTTGCAGGAGCTCATGCTCCAAAGTTTTCGTATGTACAGTATTCCACTGTCAACCTGCCAAGGGTGACAGGGAGGAGTACAGCAGTTTTGGTAGGGAGAAAAAAGAGAGAGAGAGAGAGAGAGAGAAAAAAAAAAGCTATAGTGGAGTCGGTAGGTTACCTTACCTTACGGATGAAGCCTAGCAACATAGAGCTTAAGTTTAGAGCATTGAACAATCTCCGTCCCTCCTCAGCCTTTGTGTACCCGTACGCCGGGGTCGAGATCAAATATCAGGCTGGATACTTCCCGTCGTCCTGCTGACCTTTTTGCCCAGAAACTTAAAGCTCACCGCCGCAGGCCGGGCCTCGTCTGTACCATTAAAAGGAGTTCAAACTCAAATACGGTTAGGTTGTCTTCCCGCGGAAGCTGTAGAGACTAATGGTACGTGTGGGGTATGGTCACAGCAGATAAGCGCCAGGTTGCACCTGCCGGTTGCCTACCGAAGCTTCCCATCCAAGGTAGGTAGGTAAGCAAGGCAAGGTACCTACCTACCTAGGTACCCTACCACGTAAGCTGGGTACGATTTCTCAAGGTTACAGCAGATTTGAAAAAAGGGAGATAACCGTTAAAAGAGCTACCGGGAACGCAGTAAGGTAGGAGGTACCTTACTGCCGCACAGCTCAATCAATTGGATTCGATTGAGTACGAGCTAACCAAGGATATTTGACCAAAACCCACCTGGTCCTTTCCATATATTAATGGCTACCTATGTATGTTTTGTTGAGGAACCGAATTTGTTGGAGCTGCTACGAAGTAATATCCAGAAAAAAAAATACAATACGATAGAACAGCCTAGCTGGGATCTCGACTCCACCGTCCACTGCCAAGTGGGAATGGAAGCACCGGGCACAATCCACAGCATCTTCCTGATTCTACTCTACTGGCATACCTCAATTGCGTCGTAATTCTAGGCGTCGTTCGTTAAACGCCATCAACATCAACTGGCGCCCACCAAGGCATGACGACTTCAATTGAAGGATTCTTCATCTTATCGCCGAGATACTAGTCAGATGTTACAGCAGGTCCGTGGTTTGGTGGCTTGAAAAAGCGATGTGATGCTATTTAAACTCTGCTTTGTTTAACCGGCCGAACAAAACTGATCGACTCCCCCATAAGCCGTCTCTCAGCCTTACCTGCTGGTGCCGTTCTGTGCTATGTATTGTCATTGCGCGAGCTCAGTAGTTCCAGGGTCCGTCGAGGGCCTGTGTTATTTTGTGACGTATGACTTTCCATCCGTCGTCCTCTTGCTCGCATTCGAATATGCGCCGTCACTGCTCCTGGCTACAAAACCCCGTCTTCACTTTCAACTTGTTTGGTCATTCCCTTTTAAATCAAGACCACATCCTCGAAAACAATCATCGCGGTCGTGTTTATCAAGCACCGAGCTATTCTAGACATACTTACGTATTCATTATAGCCTCGAACAATTATTTGCCCACCAGTGCTATTAAATACAGTAACATGTGGGGTGGTGGGCTGGTGATGGTGGTGTGCCTGGCAGTGCAAAGCTAGCGGCTCCGTTCTGGATTGCTTTGGATTCATCTGGACTTGGCTAGAAGCTTTGGATCATATATGTCGTAGTACTCTAGCAATCGCCCTCCCTCTTCCGACCTGCGCGGCCACAGCAGAAGAGTAAAGAAGCAGGAGAAAAATATCCGCCCTAGGTAAACTGGAGCGTTACATTGCATCATGGATGGCGACTGAGTGTGTTGCTGCTCGACAACATGGCTTCGCTTCGTGGTCTGATGATTTGTGCACTGCACAGGATTATCAGTCTTGGCTGAGCGCGGGATTTGGCAGAAATTACGAAGTAGTGTGCTAAGACATGTACTCGACTTATGGGGGTAAGTGATCGACATGTTTTTTTCCCCTGTATTTTTCTTTCCCGGGGTCTCTTTGGTGCTTGCTTCCTGTAGGAAGCAAGAAGGTACTGTAGACACACCCCACGGCGCCTGTCAATCACACAAAATAGGCACCGAACCTTAGGGATCCTTTCCATTTTTCATTTTCCCCACCCCCAACCAAACCATCTCTCCACGACTTGCCATCATCCAACTGTCTGCCACCCGTTGCTCGAACTAGTAAGTTGATCCCAGCACCTGCAGGAGACTCGGTCTCGAATTGCCACGCTCCCCGGGTTTCCACCTACATACTTCTTCGCCTTTCGCCTTGGCCGAGCTTGCATTCGTTTTCACTACCTAACTACCCTACCTAAACGTACCAAAACACCTTGTTAGTGACCGCGTCCACCACATTACCAGACACACTATCTGCGTAGAAGAAAAGGTCCCCCGATCTTCGCTCCCCCTCCCTGCTCACATTCCATTCTTTTTAAAGACGTCTGGTCTGGCACTTACATCGAGCATTCAAGGTCTTCGTTTGGTTTCTCATCTCTCATACCTCTTCTATCAGAGCCCACCTTGGACTTGCTACTAAGGATTTTTCAGGGTACCATTGACGTGCCTTTGAAAGAACCTTCCAAGCAAACAATACCACCTTAAACACCTTCTCAATAATTGCAAACTCACAATACATTAATCTTTCGTAATAAAACTTGTCCATTTTACCCACAGGGTCTAATAAATCACTTGGATCTATCACTTAGCCATCACCTTACATACACCCATACCTTAGCCCCCCAACCTTCATACAACGCAATGGCTGCTACTCGCTCCGTCATGCGCCTGGCAGGCGTTTCCTACCGTGCTGCCGCCTTGGTGCCCAGGCCAGCAGCTCGCTTCGCCTATGTTGCCAACAGAGCTTTCACGAACTCTACGCAACAGCCCAAGAAGTCTGAGGTCATTAAGGAGACCGAGGTGCCAGTGTCGGTTTATACACCCGACTCTAAGGGAGCTGCTTCTGGCAACTCGGACCACTTCAGCATCCCCGTCAAGGGCAGCAGCAGGGCTGCTGTTGCTCAACCACCCACCCCGGAAGAAGATGAGCCCGTTGTCCCCCTATCCTCCAAGGTGTACTCGCAAATGCCTGGCACCATGCAAAAGATGTCGGTCTATGGCAAGACCATCATCATTACTGGGTAAGTAGCTCTCTCTTTTTTTACTTTTTTTTTGAAAAAAAAAATTGAGCATCCTTCCACCAAGCAGCGATCTAATTGTACTTGTGCATAATCAGAGGCGCACGAGGACTGGGCAACTACATGGCTCGTGCCTGTGCCGAGGCTGGCGCCAAAGCCATCATAATCTTCGATGCCAACCAGGAGCTCGGAGACGAGTCCGCTGCCGAGCTGCATAAGAAGACCGGTCTCCCCGTCACCTTCTTCAAGGTCGATGTGCGTGACGGAGCAGCTATCAACGCCGCCGTAGATCGGGTTGTCGAGCTGTTTGGCGCCCCTGACGTCTTGGTCAACTCGGCCGGTATTGCCGACTCGAACATCAAGGCCGAGACCTACGATCCCGCCATGTTCCGTCGTCTGATCGACATTAACCTTACAGGCTCATTCCTGATGTCCCAGGCTGTCGGCCGCGCCATGATGGCAGCTGGCAAACCTGGTTCCATCGTCCTGGTGGCTTCCATGTCGGGCAGCATTGTCAACTACCCGCAGGAGCAGTCATGCTACAACGCGTCCAAGGCTGGCGTCATCCAGCTCGGCAGGTCTCTCGCCGCTGAGTGGGCCAAGTACGACATCCGTGTCAACTGCATCTCCCCTGGATACATGGATACCGCTCTCAACAAGGTCCCCGCCCTCGATGCTCAGAAGAAGATCTGGAAGTCACTCACTCCTCAGCAGCGCTTGGGCAACGTCGACGACCTTAATGGCCTCTGCATCTTCCTCGCTTCCGACTCGAGCGGTTTTATGACCGGTTCCAACGTCATCATTGATGGTGGCTACACATGCTACTAAGCACCGCGGGCCCGATACCACCGTATTTGAAATTACAAACGCTAATAAGTCCTCTGACATTTTGTCGAGGCTGTTCCAAGGGAACCGAACATTTACTCTCAAAAGGATCGATACCAACACGGGACAATTGCCAACGCTATGAAAAGTTTTTTTCCCCTGTTTTCTGCAGGCCATATCAACGGTGGTTGCAAGGCCACTGCACATTTCATTACCGGCCTATGAGATGTTCTTATCTTTCGAGTAACGATATAGAGGGGAACTGGCGCGAATCGTTTTTCATTCTGTTTTTCACTTTTCTTATCTTACAACCTGGGTAGCGAAAAGGGGTTTTATAATTTTTGTTGGGGGTGTTTTCGACTAGTTAGAACGGGACGCTGATGCTAGGTTGGTC